>CABFVZ010001249.1:147193-161811 GCA_902151445.1 Timema monikensis
GGAAAATAAAGTTTAAAGAAATGGTTATAATTAGAAACATCTCAAGCAAGTGCATTGAGTTGTGGAGTCGGCTCTTCTTTCTTAGAGCAAGCTGTTCTTTATCAGACTGGCCAGCCAGCTAGTCTCCCTCACTAAGAAAGCTGTTCTTTATCAGACTGGCCAGGCAGCCAGCTAGTCTCCCTCACTAAGAAAGCTGTTCTTTATCAGACTGGCCAGCCAGCTAGTCTCCCTCACTAAGAAAGCTGTTCTTTATCAGACTGGCAAGCCAGCTAGTCTCCCTCACTAAGAAAGCTGTTCTTTATCAGACTGGCCAGGCAGCCAGCTAGTCTCCCTCACTAAGAAAGGCCAAAGGTCTATCTTATTTGCAAGCCACAACCCAAGAAAAAATTTCCGCAATTTAAATTGACCACTATTGTTATTATTATTATTTTTTATTTGAGTTAGAGCTACAATTATTATTAAATATATACATATAATTTAATGATTGTCATGATATTTCTAAGATCACTAATTATTTTGTTTTATTCCATGCACAGTTTGGGTCACCCATCCCCCTTCCTTTCTTCTCCAGAATATTTTTAACTTTTCAAAAAAAGAAGAAAAAAAATAGTGTGAGCTTTTAGTTATATTAGGGTCCATCAGAGAAATATTCTTTGAATTGGTATAAATAGTTTTTTTAAAAAAAGGGTGTACAGTCTTCTCTTGAATGAAATTGAGATGTTTGGGGGGAAAACGGTGAAAGGGATTTTAAGAGCAACTCACTGCCACCTACACCGATATTAGATGCGTAATACAACTCGAATCAAACCAGACGTTGTATAATAAGTGTAGTTTTCTATATGGAAGGTATGTGAAAATACCTTTCCCGGAAAAATTGATACGCCCTTTCACTGTCGCTCTTAGAAATTCTGGTGTGCTGATAAATCATTTCAGAAAGTGCACGTTAAATACCTGAAATGAATAAATAAAATGCTGTTGGCTAATGAAGAATGCACAAAACTGGACTTGAATACACTTTCTGGTTCAATAATAATCTTGTATAGATTTTTTATATCTAATCTGCCGTGGATGGGCACTTAACTTGAACCCAATTCTAAAAAACTTATTCATTTACATACACCGATTGTTCTTGCAGTAAAGGTTAAGTCAGCTCAAGGCTTATATTTATTTAACACACTGGAAGGAATTTTTTTTAAAGGTTGGCACCTTAACTTATTTTTTTAAATGTTTTAATCTGAGCTCACAGACCGACCTCTTTCTAAGACAAAGGTTATATCTGCATGATTTATAGGCGTATGTAGATATAATGTTTAGGGGAAGGACATACATTGTTTGTGCCTCTTTTGGCAGTATTGCCAAACATAATATTTGGCGGGACATCCTTATTTCAGAGCTAAAAATCAATGTCAACCGCGATGCCTTAAAAATCCCTATTTTTTGGGATAACAACGATTGTTATCATTTTTATTTAACATGAACGATGACGTTTGAAAATAAAATAAAACTATTTTGTATTTTTTTTTACTTGTTCTGCTTTTCTTGACCAAAATTACTTCTTTTAAATTTCTATTTACTAAAATAAAAGCCGGATAAGGCTGGCTGCCTCTTCTTACCCGCGCAATGCCAGCTCTATTAAATCACACAAAGTTATAGCCACTTATTTACACAATTGGGGGTTAGGTATGAAGGAGGTAAGAGTTTCGAGAATATGTAACCGCATTTGCTTGGAGGAGATTGTAAAACGACGAATACCTTCGGTACACCCGGCTGTAATTCTAGCTCGGAAGCTTTTACAGTCACCCGCAAATCAGACTAGATTAGGTTGAAGATTAGGTTGAAGTGCCTCAGCCCACTTGCCCATTGACGTGGGTGTGTCTTTTATATGTGTTTGCGATTTCAAGCACCGCGGTGCCGGATATGAAGTCTTCAGGAAGGTTCTGACGCGCATCATGTTAGCTATAAAACTCTCCCCACTCCATCTAACATCCGCTACTCCCAATGGAGAAGGGGTAAGAGGGGGGGATGAGGAAATGAGCTGACAAACTAATCTGGAACGAACTGCTCCACGAAAAAACGGGAGTGTAACTTAATAACGAGCACCTAGTTCCTCGTAGCTTGTTATATGTGTGCCCATCGCCTTTCTACTCAGCTGGATTATCTGCATATCCATAAAATACTAAGTCAGGGTTTCTCAAGGACCTTTTCAAAATGTTTCAAATGTTTGAAATTCAGCAAACTACCCTTTAACGAATTTTTTACCCAAAAAACCAAGTATAAATTTCAATTTTAGAGGTGGACACACACTCCCAAGATATCGATTTTAAACAATACTGTTTGACACTTTTGAAAACTTTGGAACTAAGTGATTTTATCAGTAAAATACTCTTTATTGGAGGGTTAGGGTCAAAATAAAACAAAACCTCCTGAGGTATTGATTGCCCCATGACATCCATAATCAAGTTGGAACAATCTAAAACCGTTTCAGATCTGTGGCTAAGGACTTGCTGAATTGTACAATTTATTGTTTCTGGTTCGGACACACACAAAACGTAAAAGCTACATCATTTGAGACCTAAAAGCATTCACGATTACAATAATTTCTCTTGATTTGAGAAAGTATTAAATAAAGATTTAAAAACAATCTCATATGAATGCAAGAAAAAGTCTCAAACCGGATAACCTGTGCTTGAAAAATTAGGGGTTTATTGTTTTTTTAATTGTATAAATTTGTCAGCATTGTTACAATTTGTCAAAAATACTTATTTTAAACCATTGATTCAACCTTTAAAATATATTTTAAAGTAGCTCTCCAACACCATTCCTCTAAATAATCACCTATATTATATTAATGAATTAATTTGTAAGTCGTGTGCTGACATCTGTGTGTGATTTTTTTAAAGTGCTATTGAAATAACCCAAATCCTAGTGTATGACTAAAGAGGAAAAAAATGAAAGGATCATAAGTTATGGATTCCACAGAGCTAATATTGGGTACTTCAGAAGGGGGTAGGTATCTTTTTGTTTGTAAGAAATTGATCAGGATTTTTTAAATACAGGTTAGGAGTGTAGGGAATGCAAGTTGAAGGACAGTATTTTTGTAGTTTTTGTATCAACATTCTTTTTTGTAAAAAATGTCCAGTAGATAGTTTAGTTTTCTTTACATGGTGATGCCAGTAGTTGAATATCTTGTCATGGGTGACCTGGAATTTAATGCGAACTTTTTCTCTTCATTTAATACCGACCACTATGCTAGTGACAAATATTCAAGAAATGTTCATATCACCAGGTGAAGAAAATTAAACTCTGTTTCTAATAAAGCAATATTTGATTTATTTTGACAAAAAAAAAAGAGTTTTGTATGAAAATGCAGAAACACTATCTAGCCTTAAACTCACTCCCTTCACGCCCACGTTGGTGCACCTGTGAAATCCCCCTTTTCTGCTTCCCCTCTTGGTCAGATCCTTCCTTCCCCCTTCCCCCTCTCGTTTAAAAAAACACATGACTAGAATAGATTGTGAATTCTAAGGGTAGTAAATCTGTCTGCGGGAATGTACCACCAGGTGCACAGTCTGTTTTCTCTCTCTCTTTCTCCCTTTAACAGCCGGTGGAGTAGTGCCAACCTCGAGGAAATATAAAATATCACCATCTCTACCGTCGCACGACTTGAGTGAAAGGTAGCAGTATTTATAGTGATGTGGTCACCCCGCGGACCGAAACTCTACCGAATGTAACGACCGTTTTATTTTTGGTGGCTGTCTCAAAACAGATGTCCCAACGAGAAACTTGGGTTGTTTAGCGCGTCGGGCGCTAGTGGATTTTTATTTACGGATCGAGGTTGGCGGGAACGATCTAGGGATACAATGGCTTGCAGAGAGCCGGGATCGATTCTCATATTGGGGGCTTTGTGTCTTTGTCACTTTGGTTTGGAGTTTCAAACTAATAGATATGAATTTATATTTTGGAATTAATGTAGCTTTTAAAGAAATATACCATGACTACTTTTGGGGTAGGGCGATCATTCTCTTATTTTCGTGTGGTCAATCTCCCCTCAAATATAAGACAAGTTTCGCAACGCTGGTTATTCGAGGTTGCCGGTAGCTCCTTCTTACCCCAGCACACCACCTTCCAACTTAACTGAGAGTAAAGAGATTTGGCAACAGTTAAGATAAAGAGAGAGAAGATAAAGCTTCTAACAAGTTTTTTTCAATTCTCCTAGCAATTTTTTTATCAGCATAGTGAATAATATATTCCTTCATCAGAAACATAATAAAAGTTAACATTTTTTAGCACAGTTCTTTAGTATTGGTCATGAATGAGCATATTAGCAGTAGACGAGAAACTTTTTAGATGAAGTGAAAAAGTTGACAATAGATTCCAGGACATCCTTGAAAGATATTCAACAACTGTTGAGGTCACCATGTGAAGAAAACTAAAACTTTGTTTCTACTGGATACATATTTAATTTATTTTACAAACAACTATTTTTGACTCTAAAATTTGCAAACATTCTGCCCTTAACTGTAATCTGTACCATCCCACCTTTAAAAAAAACGCCGTCCGTAAACTTCACAATGAAATCTCGGTAATGAAAGCGTCCTGGAGTCGAGCCCCGGACACCGTGGTAGAGAACATCTGGGTAGACTATGAAGAGAGAGAGAAAGAAAGATAAACAGAATCGGGCCATGAATAACTCATCGCTACAAGCCTCGTCTTCGTCCCACACACGCGAGACCACTTCCTCCACACATGTTGGCGGCTATGTGAGCGCAGGTGTGCTTCTCGGAGTCTCTCACACACATACACACACGTCCTAACATACTGGCCGCCGCAACACTTCGAGCATTGATTATTATCACAAAAACTACTGGCGATCTGTTAAATCACTGGTTATCAACCTGGATACGCGACCAGTATTAGGGGTGCAGTGAAAATAATTTTGTAAGGGCGAGGCCCCAGGACCGGATTTAGAACTGGAAGCCCCAACTTTAAACAAATATTTTTCTTTTCCAAACTTTTCTACACATTTTTTATCTCTCTCGACCCCTCGAAGAGAGAAGTATTGTTATCGTAAAAAAAAAGATTTTTTTTTTTCATTTCATGACTCCCCAAAACAGAAAAGGTTGTTTACGCTCTGCCATCTGTCAGTTTGATTCTAGATAGACTTTAAACTGCCGCGAATAAACCTAATAACAGGTGAAATACAGTATAATTTTCAGAGGAAAGGCTACTAGATCTATTTTCATGTAATAACAAGGCCTATAGCAGCTGCCACTTTTGATGGAAATACTCACTGTCTCAAAGTCAATGAACATTTACTTTTAAGTGTATATCAAAAATAATTATTCATAACAAATTGAGGGTTAAGAATTATTTTTTAACATATTTTCTCTAAACCTTGATACAGTCTCTTTGCCAGTAAAATTTGAATTTTCGGATCAGGAAAATATCCTAATATTTTATTTCGGGGATTTTGTGGCCACCCTGTTATGGTAAAATTGTTAACAAAGTTAAACGAAAACAAAAAGTTTTTTTTTCTTTCTAAAAAGCTCCTCTGATTAAAATTGTACTGTGTAGGTTATGCTGATATAAACTACTTGTAGATGGTGTATGGAAGCTGCGATGCTGGTAGACCGCAAGGAGTCACACGGCCACTTCCCCTCCAACTCCACTTCCACTCCCGCCATTGTCAGGCAAGCATGATTTCCCTTCGCACGCCAATGCTACGTAAATTCTCCTTAACATTTGATATATTCGGATTATTGTCCCATGCTATATAGCAAGCGATAGGTAGGCCTAGGTTCTCCCAGTAACGTCACCACCTTATACCAGCTGAGCGGAATAAAATATTGCTAAATAAAACTGGTTTTTTCCTCACTTAATATTTTATATACATTAGTTTCCTGAATATTAAATTAGGAAAAATCACCTTTTTTAACTTAATGATCCACATTAACTCTCAAAACGGAATGAAATTTCTGTACAAATTATATCTAACACATTGAAGAAATCAATATATTTTAATAATAAAACTATTAGTAAACAATAATCACACTTGTCCTGTCATTATCACTTATCAGAAACCATGCGTCCTTTTAGTCACTTTAATTCCGACTATTCGACCTCGACCTTGAACAGAAAGCCAACAAACTAATATCTGATCTAAAAATATCAGCTGTGGCATACTACTCTTAACAAATAAACATTGATCCCGGCGGAAAATAATTCTCAAGTACATAAAAATAATATGACTCATAATAATAATAATAATAATAATATTTAGCACCGCGTCTTACTACCCGTTCGGGTTATACGCTTTAAGTACTAATTACGCTAATGGATTAGGAATTGGGAAGCTTGAATTAGAGGGAGTGAACCCGCATTTACGTGGAGGGAGAGTGGAAAACCATTTAGGGACAAGCGCGTTAGCCAACTACGCCACGGAGACGGGTTATAGGGCTCATAGTTTTTTCAATATTCAAGGGAGAAAACTTCTTATATTCAGGTAAATACCAGTTCTATCGAGTCCACTTCATTACATCCTATCTTGAGCTTGCTCTTTCCTGTCCCCCTCATTACACCTTATCTCTTTCAGGTCCATTATGTTATTCTCCCATCTGTTTATAGGTGTTCTCAATGGTCTCTTCCCATTGGTTTTGCCAGTCACTAAATACCCTGAACACAGTTCTAGATTATTCCATTCACAATGTGTGTCCTACCCACCATAATCTTCAAAACTTGATTATCATAACGTCTTGTGATAAGTACAGGGTATGTAACTCGTCATTATGTAGCCTCCTCCACTCCCAATAACTTCATCTCTTTTTTAACCATACATTATATTCTCAAGCACCTTGTTTTCGAATCGCCCTAAATTTATTTTCGTCATGTAAGGTTCTTTGTTTGATAAATGATGTCACCCAAAATCGAACCAGGGACCTTCTAGACTTGTAGTGACCACTATAACCACTAAGCCTCATGACTAAGTTTGAACGTCAATACTTTCCGTTAGTCTTATTTGATATTTTTATTTAAAAAATAAAGTAATGCTGTTTGGACTAATTTCCGTGATCGTCTTACTTCCCAACCGTGCTATCTTCCTATTTATATTGCTGGTTTAAGGGTTGAGGAAGGTTTACTTTAAAGGAAATGTACCCGCATGTGTGTGAAGGGTAGTTGGGAATATCTGTATCCATGTGGTATCAATTCTCCCACTTCCCGATACCAGTGAGAGCTTAAACTTAGTATGAATGGTATGGAACATGCCACTTTTCTCCCGATACCATAGGGAGCTTAAACTTAGTATGAATGGTATGGAACATGCCACTTTTCTCCCGATACCAATAGGGAGCTTAAACTTAGTATGAATGGTATGGAACATGCCATAATTCTTACCGATACCATAGATAGTTGGAATTTGTGGAGAGTACCATCTCTATGATAAAAATCAGAAACTTTAAAAATTGAATATGGCAGATCAATGATGGCGGACGTAACATAAAACTTGATTCCCAGAGAAGTTGACACTTTGTATGGATACTATGGAGCTTTATGAAGAAAGAAAAAAATCAGAAACTTTAGAAATCCACTAGGGTGGATTAAAAATGGTGGACGCAACACAGAGCTTAAATATTATATTTATGCTATGGAGCATGCTATATTTATGAAAAAATCTAAGATTATGGGTGCAAATTATCCCGATAACCTGGAAGAACCATGGACACAAATTGCGTTACCTCCTTTTATTAAAAATCTAAAACGAGATAATAGTGAGTAAATTTCACTCGAAATCCGAAAATGGACTTGTTGTAAACAGGCCTAATTAAAAAGATTATTGACGACTTTGTCCGCGTTCCCACTGGCATGAATGAAAAAATCAAAAACTTAGATCGAACCAAATTATTTTGGTTGGCAAAATACCTCTCAGATGAGATATTCTTTGATATTTCGTTTGAAATATCAAATGTTTACGTATCCTAACAGATATTCACAATTACACAGTATTTTGAACAACTGCGTCCTTCTTTCTCGTTACATAAGTTGGCAGCATTTTAGTCATGTCGTAAGAAGCAGAATTGTTTCTTTTTTGTTTTATTTTTGGTTTGGAACGATGGGGCGAGGGGGTGGGGGGGCGGGCGAACGCCATCAAATCCGTACCAACTGTAGTTCCGGCTATTATGAGCCAACATTTGGCAGATCTGTGCTGTGTACTGAATAAATATACCACACCACTCAACGTCCAAGACCTGTAATGGGACGTGTGTATGTAGAGGGTTATTTTAACCATTCATCTTCGATTTTCGGGGACAGTCCCAGAAATAAGAATTCATGTTCCTAATTCTTTTCAGGGAAAATTAACGAAATATGAAATTTATATGGAGTATATGACATCCTCTATGGTTTAGTGCAGCGGTTACCCAACTTATTTTCCTCTTTGCGTAACCCTTGGCAACCCATTTCCATAAATTGTGCCCTTAATTTGAGCAAAACGTTAAATTACTACAGTAACAGTTATTTTTAATTTATTTGTTGCAACTGAAAATAAATGGTCTAATAATGGGATTAAAAAACAAAGTAACGATAACGTGACATATTTTTACATTCAAAAGGTAAAAGATAAAATAAAAATCAATACATTTAATATATTTATTAATAATTATAAAACTATTTTCTGTTTGAAGGTTTCACTCAAGGTCAAATATAGAAGAAAACCCAAACCGCCATAACGTTGGGTTAGTTTCATAACTTTTGGCTGATCTTTTTTCTTACACTGCTGGCAAAAAATACAGCTTTTTCCGCCATTATTCGAATATTTTCGAGTAGTCCCAAACTTAATGTAGTGTGAGTGTTTGTGTAGGTATTGATATGGAAAAAATTATGATATATGTATAAAAAATTTACAATATTTTGATATTTATATAAATATCATTAGATTCTCATGAGTCATAATCCAAAACAGATATTGCAGAGCTCTTTATATCACCATGTGAAGAGAATTAAACTACCAAGCTCGAATTCTTTTTATCTAATATATAACAATAGAGTAATTTTTATTGTTCAATTTGGTCCTTAACGTGTGTGACACGCCGATCTAATCAAATAGGTATGCGTAGCCAGTCTTGAAGCTGTTTAGTGAGTTTGAGCTGGAGAGGTTGGTAAATTCCATACGCGCCCCTCAAGTCAACCTGCTACGGCGCTATTTATGATGGTCTATTTATAATTTGTCAAACATACTTTTATTGGACCGTGATAAAGGGTTGGGGGGGGATTGTCTGTCAGCCTCATTGTCAATAGGCTCATCAAGACTGGACCAAACTAAACAAAACGCGGTACTATGGGTAGTTTTTTTTCCTCAGCGGTGACTTTGAGTGAGAAAACAAATGAAAGGCTCCTTGTCACCTTACCTTTTCTCCCTCTGGCTTTTTAACTTTGCCGACAAACGAATTTAATTCTCACTCGGATAGAAATAGAGAAAGCTGTGTCAGTCTGCCAGATACTTTACCTTCATTTTATTTTCTGGGAAGAGATGAATAAAATTTGGAGTAAGCAGACGCCGGCAATAGTGATTTAAAAAAAATTGTAGGCTAATTATCTAAACACCCGATTTTGGTTGATAGGGCAGACCTTTTTGCCTTTCTACTCTCTGTTTAAATTTTGATAGGAATAAGTCTTTTCAGAGGCCCTTTCAACCAAAATCAGTGAGATTAAAATTGTCCGCAGTGATTTCTCGCGACTTACTAAGGGTTGGGTGAGGTGGTACCTATATCCTATTACATTTACATGAGAACCGTGTTAAACCAAACTAACCGAGACCAAAGTGTGTTTGGATTAGCGAAAAAAATACAGAAAGTGTCAGTGGGGAGAGAGTATTTTTCACAAATATTAAATTACAGTTGAAAGAGTTTTATAAAATGTATTAACAAATGTATTATAAAATTCATTAACAAAGTAAAAAAACACTGTGTGGACTATAACATGTAAATAAGTTTAATTTATTCTCACTTGTTTCTTATAATTTCTCTGTTAAACTCTTGAGTTTGCTAGCAATAAAATGTGTTTAATGTGACTTAGTTTAGTTTATTGGTTTCACCCCGCGTTTTCCAAAAAATATGTTCGTAGGATGAGTAGGGAAACTTTTGAAGAGCTTGAACGACTCGTAGGTCCAACTATAAATAATAAGAATATAAACTATCGTGAAACAAGTCACCCAGAAGTGAAAACTTGCAGGAAAAACTGTGAAAAGATCGAAACTTAAGCTTGCACAAATGTAAATAAAACACTGCATATAATAGCTTCACAAGTGCACGACGCAACGACTAACGGGTATAGATGAAAATGTTCCGGGAAATTTTCCGCGGTGGTGGCTTGCGGAGAGGGGGTTAAATTGTAGAGGTGGCACCTAAAGCCTATTATACTTCAAAATATAGTGTGTTAAGAAACGAGTGGGTTATATGAAGGGGAAGGGGTAAATAAGTAGGGAGGATTGGGGGAAAGCCATATATTGGGTCAACCTTAAAATTATTTTAATTAACTTATTGATGTTAAAAATTTAAGTATGATTTATGAATATATTGAAGGTTGAATTTACAGGAATTGCCCCCACATTTGTGTGGAGAGTGAATGAGGGGAAAACCTCTCTCAGCACACCCGAATTGAAGCCCGATCTCCCTGTCATCGGCAATCTAGTCTTTTGCGAGAGTAGCGCGTTGGACCGTGCGTACTACTACTACTACTACTACTACTACTTATTATTGTTATTGTTATATTATTATTATTATCATAATCCATTTAATCAGTTGAAATTAATCAACAGGAAATATTAATCTAAAAATTTCGTAAAAAATATAAGGCAAATTTTCCGTCGCACATTTCTACTAACAGGCAACTCATAACCCGGCGACCAACATGTTTGGTCTCCTTAGGCTGTATCGCCCAGCGTCAAATTCGTTGTCCTGTCGGTGGACAAGTGATTGTTTGAATGCAAAAGTTGCCTAGGTAATTGGTTGCTTGGTTGTGAGTGATTAGTCGTTCGGTTTTGGTCTCTTCGGTTGACGAAGGGCCTAACACGCAGTATATAATCCTACGGTGATTTATTTAAAAATATTGTTCACGCCAAAATAAAGTCGAAAGATTCCAAAAGGGCTCTTTTTCATTAACAACCCTATTAGAGTTTTATTAATAGAAATAAATGTGTGAGAATGTGACACTAGCTCATTTTCAACAACTTTTTGAACGTATTCGGTAGCTATATGATACCAGGATTGATGATAAAGGGCTGTAGATTTAGCCACCATCTAACATTGAAATAAGATTTTTGGTAGTTTTCTTTCCTATCTTTCGTATTGACATGACAAAAGGGGATATTAAGTGAAGGGTGAAAGGGAGTATAATCTTCGACGTAAAGGAGAAGTAGTTCCAGTAAACGACACATAACCTATGTTTTTTAAGCCGTGTGGCCTGACAGTGATTGATACTTTCTGACTGACCGAGTCAACCGCCGCCCGTCGAAACCAAAACAAAAAGTATTTTAAGTATGAAGGAAAATATTTTGTCAGCATCCGTCCTGTCTCTAGTGTGTGTGTGTGTGTATGTGTNTTGCCTGCAACCACCTTCCCGATTAGATAGGGAACAGGAAGCGATCCCTCCACCACTGCGCAGTTGATAACGACGACCCATTCATGATCGCCACACATGCTCTCAAACTTCCTCTCACATCCATAGACAACAAACAATTCCATGTTTTATTGCACTCAACTGAGGGGGAAGGCACCCAATTAGAGATGGGCAGAACTGTCTCCATTGTTGGAAATTTATCCAAAAGTGATAAGTTCTCTTGAAATGAGCATTTCATTTAGTTAGACAGTCTTCTTATTCACGAACTATATAGCTTTCAGTTCATTTGTTCAACAATAAAGTTCATGACCTACACACACATAAGCCATTTATATTAGTATACAATAAAGTATAAACGATCACATACTTACTCACTCATGGCTTTAGTAGCTCGAAAAGTTCATTGTCCCACTTAAAAAAGTACCTCCTCCATCTTGAAATAGTTCTATCCAGTCCATCTCATTACACCCTATCTCCATCTTGAGATCCATCCACTCCACCTCATTACACCCTATCCCTATCTTGAACTAGTTCTATCCAGTCCACCTCATTACACCCTCTTATTCTTCTTTCTTGTCCAATCTAATTTTTATGTGTATGTATATATTAGATTTTTATTGTATGTTTTATTGACTGGTTTATCAAATATGATTTAATTACTGTGCTGCTTATTCCATCGATTTTTCCCACGAATGCGGGTACATTCCTTCTCAGTAGAGTAAAGTGTTTCGGGATCATCTCGAAAAACGAAAGGCTTAGTTTTGAGTAGGGCATTGCTTTCGTCCTTTATGGTTTTACAATTATTTTGAAACTTTTTTGTTTACCTTACCCCCACTTCCCCAAAAAACTATTTGTTTTAAACTGATCATAATTCAAAAACAGATATTGTAATGAAGCTATACTAATTTTTTCATTAAACTATTTTAAAAGATTTCTTGACGTTTTAAAGATGTTAAAATATAATTTCAATAAATTAATTAAATAATTTATTTGTATAACAAAGTCAAAATGGAGGACTGTCCTTCTCAATGTTGGTTGTATAACTATATAAGGTACTGGTAAAAACCCCACCAGCCCCAACAATTTTTATAAAACAAAAGTGGTATGCATAGCCTTAAATAAAATCACTTTATTTGTTTATAGTAAAAAAAATTAAACCGATAATAAAAACAAAGATTTATTTTTTCTGTAATACATAAGATCTTCTTGTTAAGTAATCCTCTTGGTAAAACTATTTACTGTGTTGGCAGTATTTTAATTTTAACGTTTAGAGATTTATATTGAAATTAAATTGGGGTCATTTAAAGCGGAAATCAATTATCAATGTGTTCCACGCAAAACTTTTTTTTTTCGTTCCTTAAGTGTGATTATTATTTTAATAGTCGATTGTTTGCCGAGGTGAAGCGAGCATAGATAATTGCATATTTACGACAGGTTCGCGGTATTCTGCTCGATGATGTAAGGCGAGGCCGCTTATTCCTCTCATTAGGAAATGGCTGCGATAATCAACCTTACAGACTTTTTTTTACTACCTTCATTTTAAAATCAATCTCGTGATGACTAACATAAGTTGTGTATTTAAATATTTATTGATCATCTTGGTATTTCCAAATAAAAATGTTATTTTCTTTTAAAATAATTGTATTTAAAACGATTTTATCCGAGCTACTTGTCGAGAACTAATCTAGGTTTGTTTTTATTTATTTTCTCGCGACACCTCTGAGAGAAATCATTGTGATAGTGAAAAAAGTTGGACTCAAGATTTTGGTAAATGTCGACATTTCATGACCACCTGAAGTCAAGAAAGTGGTTTTCGCAGGTCTATCTGTACCTCAGGCTAGAGCCGAAACTATTTTACCGATTGGGCTAAAAATTGGTATCTGGGGTTTTCGTGAGGTCCCCCTGGGATGTTTAGGAATTAGATATCCAACCCTAAATTTAAGGGTAGTTTACTGAAGAGAAAAGAGAGAAAATCAATTTTCTCTGAACTTGCTCAAAAGATTTTGATTAAATTTTATATCTAGACACTGTTCATTACTATAAACTAGATGGCAATTCTAATTTTCTCGTGAAAATGACTTTGAGGGTACTTTACATCAGGGAAATTTTCCAATTTTCATCATTTCTCAACGCTTTTGAGATCTACGATATAACTTATTGTTGTAAAGTTGTATTACGATTAAGGATACAAATATTTTATTTGAAATATAGTTTTATAGAATCATTTCTGAGCTATATGCAAATATACTTTTTAATTATGATCTTTGGAAATGAATCGAGTCTTATGCTCTTTGTTAAACAAAGATGTTTCTTCCTAGTTTCTAATGCCATAGAATAAGTAACATCGTGTATTATTTCTTTATGAGCTTTGGTGTAGTGTTTCTACAACAATGTATAGAGCTATTATTTCGTTTCGCAAATCCTACTTGTTTTTTGTAAACTATTTTAAGATAAAAGAGGGAGAAAGTTTGTACAGTGCACCATACCATACCATTTATTTTAATTTGTCTTTGTGCTATACACTACGTTTATCCTGAACGGTATAAATCATTCCTTGACGGATTACACCATAATCCTATCTTATAATCTACGACATACCAGACACGTGTTTAATTCCGATCGGATATACTTTTGTTAATTTTCCTTTAAATATTTCCCTATCTCCTTCAACGCAAATTTGGATACATTTAAAAAATCTAAAATGCACCTCTCTAATCCGCGGTACACAAAAATTATCTAGTTTATTTCACATTAAAAATAGCCGAGTTCTCTAGTGGACTCTACAAAATGTATATCCCCATACAGTTTAAGCTATCATTTAGTTTGAAACCCGTCCACCGCTCACAATGGCCCGTGATGCAACGCGGCCGACTGACGAGATGCCATTGTTCTTCCCGCTGCTGCTTATTACCAGCCTAATTCATCACTTCACTACGGGTTAGTGGCAGCGCCATTGTTCATGTATTGCACCGGTTACCTCACAAACCTCGATAAACTCTCATTTGGCG
>CABFVZ010001249.1:175132-190262 GCA_902151445.1 Timema monikensis
AAAAAAAAAAAAAAAAAAAAAAAATAGAAATCATTTATGGAATTTTGAATGAAATCTTAGTCTAAAGGGATTGCTAGTATTTTTTTTAATCCCTTCTTGATCCTCAATATGTATGTAAGTTTTTTTTATAGGGTCATGAAGAAGTTATAAAATTCGGTAGACACCTGTAAAAACATTACTTTTTAAAAATGTTTGATGATTAAATCTGGTTTACGGTTCTACTCTACATTATGTAGGCCAAACCGAAAATGTATGATTACTTTTACTCAGATGTAATCAAAATCATGTTAATGTTATTTTAATATGTATATTTCATAATACAGTATAGTGTAGTACAATCCTTTTTTTTAAATCTCTTATCTATTCAAATGACATTTTTTATACAATTAACTGAAGATAAAGTAAATATTTCATTGATTAATTATCAGGTCTATTTTTAACATTAATATGTTGTCAAATGGTAAACAAATCATAGCGAGGGATGTTTATCTGTATTTTATTTTGTAAATGAAAATATATTATATATACATATATAAAACTATATAATTTAGGTATGTCATTATGTAGGTAGACCCCATTAGTAGTAATCTTTCCCCCCTTCTTGTGATTTGAACTTTGATGTATGATAGAGAAACTTAAACAATGTAATAGACAGAATTTGGCACTAACATTGTTTTACTAAAATCATGAGACTGACTTGAGTTCAAATAATTAAAATAGAAAACTGTATTTTGACAATGAAACCACCGAAAGTTAAAAATTAAGTATAAATTCTTTGAACATTTGTCAATTATATATATATATAGGCAAATAAACATAAATTATATATTTAAACATATCTGGGCAAATTAATCTTTATTAATTAAAAATCCAGTTGTCATTTATCATCTGGAATAAATTTAATAAAATGCTAAGTAAAATTAGTGATGTGACAAATTAATATCGTCCCTTGTTCTTTAAAAATTGTAGTTGATTTCTTATTTTTCAAACTCGAAACTCTAATGAAGTGTTATTTCATAGTTAAATAAAGTGGCCTGTTATTGGCAGTAGTCTTAAGCACATTTTTAAATAGGTTTTTTAAATTTGAAAAAAAAAGTAATTTCACGGTATCTTATTTCCTATCTCCCAAATCATTTAACTGTTTTTTCCCCCCGTTTTGACCCTTAACATGTTTCACATAAACAATATTTTTTATTACTTATAACACTGGTTATGGCTTTTGGTCAGGAAAGGGGTGTTGGGTAAAAGGGGGGGGAGTATAATAAATCTAAAGAGCTGCGCCATTGAATGTTTAGAGCTCAGAGAGTAGGGTCAGGTATTCGAACGACCTCAAAAGCAAATGGTTGGATTACTCTCCCACCAATGGACCCAACACAAGGACTTATCGGTCCAGTCCAGTTTCTTTCTTTCTCCCCACCCACTCCCGGGGACCTCTTCAGCCAACATAACACCCGCCAGGATGTCAGGCGTTGCTGCCAACCATAAATGTATCTCTCAAACACGCGAACACACATACACACGCATATGAAAAACCAATTACAATTGTTTTGCGTCCAATTTAATTTGATCGCGAACATTGTAATTACAAATTTACTGTAATTTATGTTTTTATTCTTATTGCGTGAACAAATTCTTGATTTCATCTTTCCTCGTGTCTGGTTTTGTCAGTGATGGCTAGGTAGGGTTAAAAAGTCCGGATGGATGTACTTTTAAGTGTTTTTCAGATACCTTTCGCAAATTCAGGTACATTTCTTTTAAACTTTATCTTCCTCATCCCTATAGTAATAATTCTCTGCGTAGGGTAACAAGACTCATCAAAGAGAAGAAAAAATATCAATTTTCTATGAGGTTTAGCAAAAGGCAAATTAATTAGTACTAAATATTTGTGCAAAAAAAAAATCCTTTGAAAAAAAAATTCACGAAAAATTTCCCCCCATTTATAAATGCTCCTGAGTTTTAAAGTGTTAACACCTCGGTTTAATCCCCCCACCCCAATAAGTTGACACCGGAAACTTTATTGAAAAAGTTCAAATGAAGTAATAATCTCGATTGTTCTTTTATCACAATCTCCCTTGGTGGTTGTGTCACAAACATCAGGTCTGCTGCCGGCCAGATATGTTTATACATGTATATTATCTATTTTATTATAAACAAAGTCCCACGAGATTTAAGATCTTAAAAAGTTCCCTAAGAATTATGTAATAGTATCTAGGCTAGGTAGGTACCGCCTACTCTGACCCCCGCACTAATTAGATGGTCGCAAGCCACCACTGTGGAAGATTTTCATCTCCACCCACAAATAGAAGCTGACTTGTTTTTGTGGTAGTATTATTTTTATTCCTGTGAAGTTGGCATGCTCAGTAAAGGAATTAGTGTTCCCTGCTGCGCATGATCAGTAGACTGCATTACTGACTCCCCCTCCCTTCCTCAATCCTGCTATTCCCCCCAGCTGGCTATAGAGAGAAAGAAAGAAGGGAAGAACCCTAATAAATTAAACCACCCCCTTTTTGACAGCTCGGAAGAGGGGTGTAAACGAATAAGATGTGATGTGCCCGCCAGCCTGCGACTTTTACACCACACATTCACACTCATAACTATATAACACACCGAGGACCCTCCAAGATTGGAAGAGGGGTTGACACGCCTGATTGCTACGGGCATGTTTATTTTTGTTTTTTCCATTCTACGTTAAAGTAGGTCTCTGAAATAAGGCTTAGGTTCCAGTTTGATTTTATCCCCGAATTGTTAAAAGAAACGCAATTTGAAATGTATCAGTTGAATAAAAAATATTGTGCTAAAGTCATTCCCTAATAAGATTGTAAAATCTGGCAACAATCCACACACACATCATAATCATCGCTAGCAGCGAGTATTTATTACTCATTCTGACACTTTTTGCACAGCTTTCGCGATTATGAAAAGAGTAGGGGTGTTATTAACTACAAAAACAATCTTAGGGGGCCGTCTCAACCCTCCCCCATCCCCCCATCACCGATAGCACCAAACTTAGATAATACAGATTGAACTAGCCGTCCACCGCAGGGTGGTGGTGGTGGTTTATGTTTTATATTAGAAAACATTCTAACCGTATTAGAAAAACCAAATTTTAACCATATTAGGGGAAAAAAGACAAACTCTAAAAATAATGTTTAAAAATTTAAAAAATTCAAGTTTGTTGGTGTCAAATGAAGAATGCACTTAGTTACGTTTGATAATTTTACGCAATCTTGTATCTAATTTCCCGGTAAACCGGCCTTGAGATGGGCTATCAAGTGAAAAATTTGCATAGTACCAAGATAATTTTTCCATTACATCAATTTATGATAATAAGATTTTCCAAGGAAATGTCGATTAAACCTTTTCTCTCGTTATGTAAAAAAAATGTAATAAGTTAACTTTATATGTTGGTTTCATTGTCATGACAGTTGATAGTTGAGATATGTCCACAATTTATAATAATGAGCTATAAAATATGTTTTTAAATACAGAATGATTCACTCGGGACTGAACACCTATTTGTTTTAACTTAATTCATGATTGGAAAGTTACATTTGATAATGTAAGACACACCTTGGTCACATGACAAGTAGGAATGTCAATGAAATAAAGAACATTTCCGTTCATGTTTTATGCCCATTTTATATTCCACATAATAAGTGTTCAATCTCGAGTGAATCAACCTGTACAACTGCAACCCCTTGCAAACCAAAGGCAGTTTTAAATTCAGCGATCCCCCAGAACAGGTTTGTGGCTCAGGGGCCTCATGTTGAACCAACATCCCACGTGGCCCTTTTTTTCCTTTATTAAATCCTAATAGTAACTAACAATTTATTGGAAACAAAATAAATGGTGAACCCCATCATTTTACATCTTAATACTAATTTTAAATCCATCTTCCTCAGTGTTTTAAATGTTCAATATGGCTCTTGTGATCAAACTAGTTTGAAATGCCTTCTCCAGAATATTAATTTAGTAAATAATGATAGCTATACAGAAGAAACCCCCCCTCCCTCACATGTGTTTGGTTGGAAAGGGAAAAGAGAGGATTTATAAGTTCAAACGCATAATCCCCCCCTTTTCTCATAATTAATGTTGAATGAAACTATTATTAGTACAATCTTTAGACTATTATGAAGCTTTCATTTCCTCAAGTAAACAAAATTAAGGTAGGAGTGTAGAGGATGGAAGAAAGGGCCAGTTTTTTTTGTAGCAAAAATAAATATTTCTCCATTAGAAACAGAGTTCACATGGTGATATCAACAGTTGTTGAATACCTGTCATGAGCTAAGCGGTATTAGATAAGAAACTTTTGAAATGAAGAGAAAAAGTTGTCATTAAATTACAGGATACCCTCGACATGTTATATTCAACAACTGTTGATATCACCATGTGAAGAAAATCAAATTATGTTTCTAGTGGAGCAATATTTTATTCATTCTGACCAAAAAAAAGTTATGATATAAAAAGTGAAAACTCCCACATCAGTAAATTTTAAGTATCATAGTTATTCTAAGCTGATTATTTAAATAGAAAAAAAAAGTTTGGTTTCTAAGTTTTTATTTAAATGTTACTGTTTATTGATATATTATATTATTTTACTGCAAAACTCTCATAAGATTTGATTTATTTGCACTTCTATAAGCGTTAAAATATATCTAACCCACCAGATTATTAATTTTTATCCACTTATTTAATAAAATGAAATATTGATATTTTTACAATTTTTTTTACTTGGGGACATCTCTCCCCTATTTCCTCACTTAATCCTTTATTTACACACTAAAGGTCACTATTGTAAATTGTCTTGTGATGTAAAATATAAATGTTGAGTATAATATAACTGCAATGATTATTGTTTTATTGCTTTGTTTTTTGTAAATAGTTGTATATTTCTTTTAATTTATAGAAAACCTTGTGATGTGTAGCATATTTTGTGTCGATTCAGAGATACTATTAAACCAATATAACACACATTTAAATAGCTTGACTTTTTTATTTATGAATTAACTCTGGTATTTTCTGAAATCTTTCACATGTATAGATACCTTTTTAAAAAAAAAATAAACTGCATTTAGAACCAGATAAAATGTATTGTGACCGCCCGCCCATGTGGTCAAAAGTTCCCGGGTTCGATTCCCGGTGCTTTCAGATTGTATGTGAAGCAGTGGATCTAGAACGATGTCGACTCAACCTCTTTTGAGTATAGTTGAGCTGCTTGAATGGCAAAAAACAAACTGGTGGTGACTTTGCTCTAGAAAACTGTGATTAACGGCCGTAGGTTTGGTTATAACGACTTCTACGCAAAGTATGTCATTCAAACAAAATACAGTTTTTAGCTAACTTGTTTCATTATTGTTCCTTATCGAACTTTCAACATAATATGTTTTCTGAAACCATTATACACGATATGAGCCAACTTATTTTTTAAATGGCAGTATAATAATACTTTCTAAAAGCCTAAAACCTAAGTGATTGTTTGAACATATGGCAACTACACAAAGTGTGTCATTCAAACCAATGCAATCAAGTTTTAGGATACCTTATTCATTATATTTATCGAACTTTCAATATAATATGGTTTCTGAAACTAATATATAAGCTAATAGCCAACTTTAAATATAAGTGTAGTCTTCGCAGTCTGTAAACAACATGGATGATAGCAAGTGTGGTATATAATACTTCACTATTTTCAAACAATAACACTTTTATTCATCAGATAAATGTTTTCACATAAAAACATTGAAATAAACCGTTAAATCTGTCGTCCATTCCCCGCCCCCCACAATGAAGCATACGATAAACTTGGGCCTCATGTTTTGGTCCTTGGCAATGTTTACGTCCATCCAGTATAATATAAAAATCACTGGTTCAGACACGTCTGGTAATTTAGTCGAGTGGCTAGTATTTAATTAACTTACCGTGTGTGGACAGTAAAATTTAGTTTAGTAGAACGATTTAGTCGAGTAGATATATTTCTATTTTTTGGTCGAGTTTAATTTTGTTCAACAATAAATAAAAAAAATCTCTTAATATTCTGAATGCATTGAAAGATTTTCTTCTTCTTCAAGATAACTTAAAGCTTCCAATGATTGTCTTCTACGGATCCATTTTATAACCCATAAACACTTTGGTTCATCTTAAAATTCTTTTTGCATATCTTGAAATAGCACCTGTGCGATATTTCCTCGAACACGATTCATTACCGCGCGATTTCATCCCACGTCTGTTCATCTTGAAGCCGGCTGCATCCGGACACTTTTTACACACTAAACCAGTTAGTATTAAGTGGCTACTCGCAACTCGACTAAATTACTATAAGTGTCTGAACAGACCTTAATCAATGGTGAGTAATCTACCAATATTGGTATCATAAACGAAGTGACAAAGCCGTGATTACACCTTCCCAACGAGTGTCTTTACTGATTGATGAGAACGTAATCACAGGTACAGTTTAAAATAAGGCTCTGCTCACCACGGAAACACCCCGCGACACGCCACTGGAACTTGTGAATGATTAAACTCTATAAGGGGTCATCCATAAAACACGTGACACTTTTTATTGCTTATTTTTTTAACATTCTACCACCCCCTCTTTGCCCATTCTCTGTTGCGTTACTTTTCATCTAGAGTGCAAACGTCATTATTTCATAGGAAAGATTTTGTGATATTAAAATAGAATACATAATCGTTACTATTCAGAATACATTTTAAATCATGAATATAGAGTTTATTTAATTTTATAACAATTATATATTATTTATATTTGTGAACGGTAACTATATTAAATTTGTTGGCATTAAAATCTAAGTATGAGACCCGCGTTACGTAACACTGATGAGCCCCCATTTCCCCCCTCTCAATAGTGTCACGTGGTTTAAGGTGGGTATGTGGGTAAGCCAAGAAGAGGTGAGTTGTATTTGCTGTTTTGATAATCAAAACAGTTTCTTGGCCAAAATAAAGACAAAAAGTTGTCATTAAATTCCAGGACTCCTTTGATAGAAGTTCAACAACTGTTGGTATCACCATGTAAAGAAAATTAAACGTTTCTATTAGAGATTTATTTTGGCAAAAAAAAAAGTTTTGTTATAAAACTGCAACAGCACCACCATTAACTTGCGTTCCCGACACGCACACCTTAAAGATGGCCTTCAAGCTCCTTAAAATTCATTTTCATTGGAAGATGAAAATAACAATTTTGTTTATAACCTTAATCAACCCCTAGATTCAAATTTTAAACAAAATCATTAGAGCCGATTTTGAAAAAAAATATAGAATTTTTCTCTTTTCGCCCTTTATTAAAAAACTTTTAATTGTAGAGTTCATGAATGACTAAACTGCTGAGCAAGATAAATGAGCTTATTTTAGTGAAGAATCGCATCTAAATGCTCATCTCTACACACTGCTTGCTCATAGCTCAAGAGACTAAAACGTATCAGGCTGGCGATGAATGAAGAGGTTCCTCGAGTCTGGGATGACATCATCAAGGTAAACATATGACGTCACTCTCATTGAAAAGCTCCTTTCTATGGACCATGAATAAGATGGTCGAGTGTGTCTCCCACACGGGACTTTAGTCCAGTGAGCTTCCTGATGTTGACATAAGATGAGATCTCTCACGTGACATGGGCAGGACGTGTGAAGTGGACAGGCAGCCCGGTATAGTCGGTCGCAAACATATCATACACACGCGAAATAAAATGTTTTTGCGAGATTGATAACTTCGCGATTTACATGCAAATAATGGTCAATTATGCAGATTCTAATGAGAACTAACACTATCCAAACTACAAATCTGTACAAAGTAGCAGATGACATTGTTCTTTGACAGAAATTGGCAGAACAAATAGTACTAACTGCACTATTATAAAAAAAATCTTAATACCAAATGAAAGTTTCTAGTCCAGAATAGTTTATTTTCAACCATCAAAGACCATTGAAAGAACTAAAATAAACGTTTTATCCGGCTATTGAAAGTCATATTGTGACCAAAGGTAAATATCTAAGAAATTTCCATATTTTTCTATTCATATCTCTCACTATACCACTAAGTTTGATTAGATCATTATTTACTATTTTTAACATAAAAATGCCCTTTACCGACTTTTGATCTCCAAACCAACATTTTATTCAACAAAATCCAATCATAATGTTTTACTTTACATCCATTACAGTTTCCAGCCTGTGGCCTGAGTCAGTTTTTTTTTATCATACATACATACATACATTTTACACTACCGGCTTGCTAGGCCTGTCGTAGCTTCATATGCCTTATATTCTAGCTTACGACTAGGACAGCACAACATCCAGTCCCCAGCCGTTAATTCATCACTATGAGAGGGTAAACACATTTCTCCAATGATACATTTTACGGCCATGTATGGAATCGAACCCGGAACCCTTAGCTCAGTAGACAGACAAGCTACCAACTGAAGTAAGGTGTCGGCTCAATCCCATACTAACCACAAATAGTATCTAAACTTGTTGGTCTTTCTGACAAATGTTTTCATAAGCTATAATGATGCAAAAAAAAATGTTCTCGCCCATTTGACAAACCATTCTGATTGTACGCAAACATGGGTATTACGCTAATGAAATAGAGGTGATTAAAGAGTAATTTATAATAAAAACACCCACATTTGTGTGTAAAAAAAGTGGGAAATTGGTTGGGGAGGAAAAAAAAAAAGCCTACCATGATTCGAGCTTTTATCTCCCCACAATCGGCAGTACTGTCTGTTCCTATTTGATGGTTTGGTTTAAGCACGCCTTAACGCCATTATCAATGACAGGTCTTCTAAGAAGACGACGATGAAGGTGAGTCTTAAGAAAATGCACAAGCACTCACTTTGAGAGAAATTAATAGAGGGGTGAAAATCCTCTTGGCTACGCTTTATATTATTGTTTTTATAGGCTGTATGTATGAAACAAATTGAGAAATATTTATTTAAAAATGAAAATGACTACTGTAAACAGACTTCACTCCCTCTATTTAAAGAATTTCTAGTACATCATGTTAAGAATATTCTTATCATTACCACACTCGTTCTTAAACCTTTCTCTTTAGATAGAAGTTGAAATACCTCCCATAATTTATCCTTGGGTTTGAAGTTAATATCATTCTTGGTGATCCAGTTAGACAAAAAACATTTAATATTTCGTTATATTAATAGAGAATAGCGCGGTTCGTGTGCTTTAAGTAGTCGCTGTCGTAATATATGAAAATAACGTTTTGAAGAGAGGGAGCTAAAAAGTATGATTTTGGTAGGAAGAACAGTAGAATTTAGTTACTAAAGTTACTAAAATAATTTTAATATATTCATAAATAAAGTCATGTTATCTGCAGCTGTCACCTTTGATCGATACTATCAATACCAATAAAATAACACAAATGATATAGTAAAATTTTATCAATGTTGGCTGAAAAGAAATATGTTTGAATTTTCACTACTGTTCTTCTAGCCAGAATCAAGGTATAGGTCTACTGTTAACAGAACTACTAGTAGGACTGTAGTAACGATAATAACACGGGGGGAGCGAGGTCTACTGTGCACAGAACTACTAGTAAGACTGTATTAACGATAAAAGCATGGAGGGAGGTAAACTGTTCACACAACTACTAGTAAGACTGTAGTAACTATACTAACATGGAGGTAGTGAGGTCTACTGTTCACAGAACTACTAGTAAGATGGTAGTAACGATAAGAACATGGAGGAAGAGAGATCTACTGTTCACAGAACTACTAGTAGGACTGTAGTAACGATAATAACATGGAGCGAGGTCTACTGTTCACAGAACTACTAGTAAGACTGTAGTAACGATAATAACATGGAGGTAGTGAGGTCTACTGTTCACAGATATTCTAGTAAGACGAGTAATGTTAAGAATATGAAGGGGTAGAGGTCAACTGTTCATAGATATAATAATAGTATTTCCTATCAGGTCTCCTGTAACATTTCAAGTAAGCCAGCCGCATAACACAACTGATTTGCTGGGGGCTATACAGTCTATTCCAAGGCGCTTTAAAATTGGTTCGTGTTATAAAGTTTAAGAATAAATTGTACAGATGAATTTAGTTGTTTGGCCGCTCATAGAATCATTTTAGTTCGCTAACAAAACAAAGTAAACACCGCAAAAGTAACAACTATTAAATCGACTTGACTTATTTTTATCACACTTCTATTAAGACCTAGGGCAGTATGGTCTATGAAAGAACTTGACTAACGATGCTTAGCGGACGCTAGCATGGGTTTTCTTGCATCATCATAGGTTAAAGTGAACTGATAGTTTTCTCGAGACCATAATATCGGTTCACTAAGCATTCACTAACGTTCTCGCGTACTACCCGTAGGTCTAAAAATACAACTTAGCAACGTGTTAAAGGAATATCGTGTTGGTAAAAACCATGCGGGAATGTTGTCGGCACTGCCAACCAACCACTCTCACTTTAGTATTTCAACTTTTCTACTGTCGACCACATTTGAAAAACCCTTTGGAGGGGAGCAAGGGGAGTTTTTATTTTTTTACTCTTCTTATCTTAAAACAAAAGGAATGGACGCAAACTGTCAGGCTATTTATATTGTCAAGTTGCCGACACTGTTGATCCACCAAATTGTTGACAGTTGGTTAGGTTGGTAAAACCATAGAGAAAGGATGATTGTTCATTGGTAGAACTAAGATGGCTTTGGCTACGAAATATAGGGTTTATTTTTGAACTAGAATATTGTGTTGAGCGATGTCCATTATGTTGAATGTATATACACTCTCACACTCGTCTTTTTACTGTCATATCATTTAGATGTTGTGGTGTCATCAAACTAGCTTTGTAGCAGGCATAAAAATAATAATTAGAGTACCCGCGTGATCTAACGCGCTACTCTCGTGTTGGACTAGACGACTAAAGACGAGGATATCGGAGTTCGATCCCGGTCGGATGCATTGAGGGTAGTTTTTACTAAATGATTTTCCACTCTACCTCCATACAAATGCGGATGCACTTGTTCTCAATTAAACCTTCCTAATCCCCAAACCATTAGTGTAATTAGTACATAGGCGTATAACCCGAAAGGTTAGTAAGACACGGCGCTAAAAAAAAAGAAAAAATAATAGTATGAGCAAAACTGGCCATATTTTACTATATATCTCGGAACTGTCGAAATTGATACTACTTGTCCACAGTGGCAAATGCAGTACGCACTGCTTGGTGTATGAAAACATTAAAATATATCAAGAAGGTTTATTTTTAACTTTCAGTTAAAGCTCTTTCGACGGAGCAGTCCAATTTGACATCTAAGAGAACAGATCCTAAAATAACTCGTGCTTTCAGGTGAGATTTATATTCATGATACCACAAAATAAAAACTTTTTTTCCCCCCTAACTGAGTAACCAAAAGATCTCCTCACCCAACTTTGAAAAATAAAATAAAAGAAGTCCGCCGGTGGACCAGTCTGTGGCGTCACTCGGTCGGATCTTCGGGAAACTAATCTGATTCCAAGGTCTCGCGGGAACAACAGAAACACCCTTCCATCTACCTATCCCCCACCTCACCCCTCCCTCTCGTTCGTAAGGTTCCGAGTACTATGAAAGACTGAATCGAATCTGATTCGACTCACATCGCTCCAGGAATTTTTCCAACTTCCCCTCTCCCACCCTTTCCCTACTCCTCCTTTTCTTCTAATTTTTCAAACACCTATCTACCCTCTCAAAAGACACGGATCAACCCTGCAGGTGGGATTGTGGAAGGAAATCGGTGAGCTGTGACGAAGAAAGCAGGTGCTTTATAATATATTATTTTTATGTGGTTAAAAAAATATAATCTTAAGCCTATACAATTCACCCCATCAAGAAACGGTTTATTATATCTTTTATTTTTCTGGGACCTCCAAACCTGATAATTACCTATTGTGAAGAGGAAAGAACCTAGCTTTTTTTTTTCTTAAGTGGGAAAGTTATTCGGCACAATCTAAAGAGAACAAAAAGGAAGCGCCACTTGGAGGAATTTGATTATGTCCTTGCTCACGTCACTCAGTAGTTAGCACTTATATTTTAATACTAAAACTGCTACACATAGATATTTAAAAAAATAAGTATAGTAATGACTTTGGTTGGACATTGGTGTGGCTTTTAAAGTTTTATTTATTATTATTTAAAGTTCCAAAAACCCGCCTCGGTGGCGTAGTTGGCTAACGCGCTTGTCGTGTTGAGCTCGACTGCTGAGGACGGGGAGATCGAGGTTTGAATCTCGGTCGGGTGAACTGGGGGTGGTTTTTACTAAATGGTTTTCCACTCTTCCTCCACGCAAATGCGGGTTCACTTCCTCTAATTCAACCTTCCCAATTCCTAAATCCATTAACGTAATTAGTACTTAAAGCGTATAACCCGAACGGGTAGTAAGACGCGGTGCTAAATATTATTATTATTCTCTTCCATATAAGTTTGTAAATGTAACGCGCTTGCTTGTGTACTGAGTGACGTCACACGCTCAGCCAATCAGATTCTCCATCTGGCCCTACCTTTTATTCTCTTTACATTGATCCGACATGGGTTTGAAAATAAATATATGCTAAGGGTTGTTGTCACGAGTGTTTTGGAAACGAGTTAACATTCCGCATAGTACACAGTTGATTTATCTTCAATCGTTTATACCCATTAAACTTAATATTTGTGGCTTGTATGGATAAATATGCAAAATATATTTCACAAATTTTATCTGTTTTTAAGACAGAAAAAGCAGCCGTGGCGTATCATTTAACTACCTTTTGGTGTGTCTTACTTTCCTAATACCTTTCAACCAATTTTATCTGCTTTAGAGACAGAAAAAGCACCCAAGAAGTATATCGTATCATATTGATTGATACTTCTTGGTATGCCTTATTTTCCTAATTAACTATTTACCCCCGATTAATTCTACCAATTTTTAATACAGGAAAAGCATCAACATAGTAACATTTTGCTACCTCTTGATGCTTTCCTAATACTTTCCAACACATTTTAGCTATTTAAGAGAGAGACAAAGCAACCACTTAGAATCATTTTGCTACCTCTTGATGTGTCTTACTTTCCTAATACCTCCTGACAAATGTTACCGGTTTTTGAAACAGGAAAAGCAACCAAAAAACCACAAGATCCTATATATTCTTTTAACCAGGCACGGCCGCTTGGGTGTCCACTTGGTCTAAGGCGCTACTCTCACAATATACTAGGCTGCCGATGACGTAGGGATCGTGGTTCGATCCCGGTCGAGTATACTGAAGGGTTATTCCTAAATGGGTTCCCACTATCTCCTCAAGCAAATGTGAGTACACTTATTCTAAATTCAATTTTCCTGATCCCTAGCCCATTAGCGTAATTAGTACATAAGCGTATAACCCTAATGGGTAGGTAATACGACGCGGTGATAATTTAAAAAAAAACTAAGAATAAAACTGAAAATAAAGCATCGTAATATTACTTCTATTTATTATAAAAAGACCAAGTGATTGAGTAGACTTATCCCTTCCTTTTTCCCCCTTCACACACAATGTACCAAGCTAAATGTGAATAAAAGAAATATATTTATTGCTGCATAACCAAACAAATTTAAATTATTTAAAAATCATAAGCAGTATTTATAGTTAATATGTATTTTACAAATAAGCTTCTTTTTTGGACATCTTAATTACTATCGCTACCTACCATATTAAGGTAGGATTCCCTCGGCGCGTCTCGCGTCTTGCGTCTGCGAACGGTCTGGTTTACATTGTTTATTTATTGTGTAACCAGTTCCTTCGAGGCAACTGCGACTAGCGACTAGAGTGCGCGACCAGCGTCTCTACATTGTGTCTGTGTCCACATTGCTCTCAGAGCAGTGTGGATGTAGACGCACCACCGAGCAAGAGAGTGTTTTAGTAGAGTTGTATTTAATATGTATTTGATTGGGCTGGTTTTTAAAATGATCCAAGATTTATCCATGGAAGAGGACGAAAATGTAATTGAAGAGGTGGCAAAGCACCCCTCAATTTTTGACATATCTCCGCCAGTGTGCCGGGACCAACATGTGAAGGACAACACATGGAAAGAGATCTCAGTAATTAGTTGGTCGATCAAGTTAGTATTTTTATATCCACGCTCTTTCAAAACAACAAAATAACACGGAACATTAAATAAAACAAACACAATTGAAAAACTCTGATAAGATAAATGATCTCTACTGCACATAAAATTACCCATGACTGGGGACCGAGAGACGCATCTAGGGAAATACTCTATCCCGCGTCTGCGACTCACCAATCAACATCCACGGTCAAAGACGCGAGTCGCGTCGAGGGAATCCTACCTTTATTCGGCTCGAACCATAAAATAAAATGAAAATGAAGTCGTTCAAATTCCTTTCCATTATTTGAATTGCACGTTGTGACCTGGTGGTATAGGGGTAAGGTGTCAGACTTCTGTGCTGGCGGCCGGGGTTCAATCCTCGGTCCTGGCACAGATTTATCTGATTTCCAAACCCTTCCTACACCTCTGACAAGACATCTTGTGAATGTGTGGAGTGCCAGGCCACCACCGTGGTTCGGATTCCACGCTAAACTGTAGGTCCTTCATTTCATCTCACAATCACCCTACCATTACACATTAGCGTAAGTGCGTATAATACGAACGGGTAGTAAGACGCGGTGCTAATAATAATAATAAGAAGAAGAATTGCACGTGTGCTAATATACTAAAGCTAGCTACCTCTTGGTGTGTCTTACTTTCCTAATACCCTCCAACAAATTTTAGTGTCTGTCTTACTATATTTTTCCTAATACCTCCCGACAAATTTTACCATTTTTTGAGACAGGAACGAAAGATCATTTTGCTACCTCTTGTTGAGTCTTACTTTCCTAATACCTCCCGACAAATTTTACCGTTTTTTGAGACAGGAATGAAAGATCATTTTGCTACCTCTTGGTGAGTCTTACTTTCCTAATACCTCCCGACAAATATTACCATTTTTTGAGACAGGGTGACCTGGTGGTCTAGGGGTAAGGTGTCAGACTTCTATGCTGGCGGCCGGGGTTCAATCCTCGGTCCCGGCAAAGATTTATCTGATTATCAAACCCTTCCTTCACCTCTGACAAGACATCTTGTGAATGTGGGGAATGCCAGGCCTCCAC
>CABFVZ010001249.1:190769-224158 GCA_902151445.1 Timema monikensis
GAAAGATCATTTTGCTACCTCTTGATGAGTCTTACTTTCCTAATACCTCCCGACCAACTTTATCATATTTTGAGACCGGAACGAAAGATCATTTTATTACCTCTTGTTGAGTCTTACTTTCCTAATACCTCCCGACAAATTTTACCGTTTTTTCAGACAGGAACGAAAGATCATTTTGCTACCTCTTGTTGAGTCTTACTTTCCTAATACCTTCCGACAAATTTTACCATTTTTTGAGACAGGAACGAAAGATCATTTTGCTACCTCTTGTTGAGTCTTACTTTCCTAATACCTCCCGACAAATTTTACCGTTTTTTTGAGACAGGAACGAAAGATCATTTTGCTACCTCTTGTTGAGTCTTACTTTCCTAATACCTCCCGACCAACTTTACCATATTTTGAGACCGGAACGAAAGATCATTTTGCTACCTCTTGTTGAGTCTTACTTTCCTAATACCTCCCGACAAATTTTACCGTTTTTTGAGACAGGAACGAAAGATCATTTTGCTACCTCTTGATGAGTCTTACTTTCCTAATACCTCCCGACAAATTTTACCATTTTTTGAGACAGGAACGAAAGATCATTTTGCTACCTCTTGTTGAGTCTTACTTTCCTAATACCTCCCAACCAACTTTACCATATTTTGAGACCGGAACGAAAGATCATTTTGATACCTCTTGTTGAGTCTTATTTTCCTAATACCTCCCGACAAATTTTACCGTTTTTTGAGACAGGAACGAAAGATCATTTTGCTACCTCTTGTTGAGTCTTACTTTCCTAATACCTCCCAACAAATTTTACCATTTTTTTGAGACAGGAATGAAAGATCATTTTGCTACCTCTTGGTGAGTCTTACTTTCCTAATACCTCCCGACAAATTTGAGAGGTAAAAGAGGGACCATTGCTTTGCTTGGTCTAGCAATAAGTGTGAAACCAAACTGACAAAGTGTTAGCACAGCATAGCTTAGCAGTCTGTGTGTATCAGCCTTTATTCTTTTAACAAACATACAACCATAATTGTATAGTCTATACATGTGTGCCTTTGTAATTTAATTTTTAGTGATTTTGTGGCAAACTTTATTTCCATGCAGTCACTTAATATTCTAAGCATAGTAGGGACCTAAACCAAACCTTTAAAGGGCTTAGAAAATAGATCTAATTTTATAATAATCACAATTATAAAATCAGGAATGAGACACAACCTCAAAATTAACAACATTTTATTCATATACATTATTTATTTGTAAAAAACAACATATTATAGATTACAAACAAAACTGTCACTATAACTTCAACCTTTTGACTGACAAAACATTCCCTTTAGATCGTTTTTTGCCCGCCTGGACTTTTGACTTGATGTGGCTGCTAACTTCCTCTTGAAGCTGAGAAAAGAATGAAGATGACGACTTGACAGCCTTCCCTTTACCATCCAACTGAAAATTAAGCAAGATTTAAATAAAACTAATTTTGATTTTACACCATATTTATTAATATTGTTATATTTTTAACATTTTAAAAACCCATCAGCATTTTTTCTTTATTATCTTGGATAACTTTAATTATAAAAAGAACTAGATATATAGAGGTTGTCCAAAAATTTACATTTCAAAAAGTTTTATAGCCATTTTCAGTGTTTTTTCTGAAAACTAATGTGAAAATGTTTTAAATTTGAACTTTCATTCTATTTTCCAGCAAGTGAGCATGCCTTGACCTTCAAACCTCCACTCAATGTTTGGTGAGTCATTCTGTTACTGTTTGGCTGCACACCAGGTGTGTTTACAATGAGTGTGCAGGGCTTCTACTCCTGATTTATTTTCTGTGTGTGTATTTGCATAGTGCAAGTTTTATTGGTGCCAGGACACAAACCCAAGTTTGATATAACTTACAGAGACATGGATATATTCTCTTTTTAATAATTATAATAGAATGAGGGATGTACAAGAACAACTTTTTCAATTCAAGACGATAGTGAAACAAGAATATAAAAAAAATATCGCGACACGAGAACCAGACAAGAAAATTTATTTTTAAAATAAAAAAATGTAAATTATGTTTACTAAAATAAATAAATAGTTGTAACAGTGCTTTATTCTAGAGTCACGTTCAAGACACACAGTACCATTACCAGTCATCGCTCCAAGGCCAGAGCTCACACTACTTGGTTGCTGGAATGCGCCGCCAACCTTACTGTTTTGGCGAACACCAAAAGAGGGGCTAATATTCCATTACAACTGTAAGGACAATGCTCCACCCCTACCTGCTTGTTTGCAGTCAGCTCTTGTTGCTTCATAGTTTATATATTATTATTATTATTATTATTATTATTAGCACCGCGTCTTACTACCCGTTCGGGTTATACGCACTTACGCTAATGTGTAATGGTAGGGTGATTGTGAGATGAAATGAAGGACCTACAGTTTAACGTGGAATCCGAACCACGGTGGAGGCCTGGCATTCCCCACATTCACAAGATGTCTTGTCAGAGGTGAAGGAAGGGTTTGGTAATCAGATAAATCTGTGCCGGGACCGAGGATCGAACCCCGGCCGCCAGCATAGAAGTCTGACACCGTACCCCTAGACCACCAGGTCACCTCATATAGTTTATATAGACTTCCTTTTGACATTGAGCTGGTTCTTGCTTTGTATTATCTTATAGTTCATTCAAACACTTGAGATATAACTCATACACATTTTAAATGCAATTAATAAAATAGTGATAGTTGCAATGTATACCATTTATAATTTAATTTTGTAGTGTAACAGTTTATAATGTCAAAGTTTGATATTGAAAAACAATATTTATAACCAAAACTTTTCTTAAGGTAAGGCTGTTTTTTGGGGAAAAAGTTTTGCCTGTTCTCGGGTTTGTACAGTCTCATTATAAATAATACATTATGTTTGATTAGTAAATTTTTAGGGCATTTATTTGCTCTCTATTTTTTTTAACAAATTTCTTGAATTTTCAAGTCATTTTTAGCTTTCAAGAAGAGATTGAGATATCTTTTAGTCTTACACATCCTTAATATATTTTTGCTCACAACAATAACAATTTATTATTTTATTAGTGGTTTTTTTTAGCTATTGATAATATCTATCAAAAGTGAGAACTGCAAGAAAGTATAAACATATAAAAGGGAATGTTCCCTTTGATATGCTTATATGTATATGAAATTATATATATTTCCTATAACTTCTCCGAAATATAACATACTTCATAAAGCGAAAAGAGGAATTCATTAAAGTGTTATGTACTCGTACATCACATTACAAAATTAGGATTTTGTTTAAATAATATTTGATACTAAAATTTGAATAGCTTTGCAATAAAAGAAAATTTAAAATAAGTATACCTTTAAAAAAAAAATTTTTGAACATAAATTTAGCTTCAAAAATATCTTTGCTTCAAATTGAAAAAGTGTACTTCGCACACCCCAACTAGATGTACGAATTAGATCAATGTTAAAAAAAAACTTATATCATTTCCTTTTTTTTTTAGTTTTTAACTATTCAGGTTTAAATAAAATGATGGAATGGTAGGAAAATAATAGAGTACAAGTACAAGTAAAAACACTAACACATATTTACACACACTTCAATATTTAAATGCTATAATCGCATCGAAATATTGAAGTGTGTGTAAATATGTGTTGGTGTTTTTACTTTTACTTGTACTCTATTATTTTCCTACCATTCCATCATTTTATTTATTACAAATTGTTTTTGCTCAATGCACTTTATTTAATACATATACTAGAAGTCATGTTTAGAAATCGTATGATAAAAAACCAACTACAGCCAATCACAGCCCAGCTTACTAAAGACATGTTGCTGTCCTTGGCAGCCCGCTCTAGTGCGCTCAGTGCCTTCTCTTTGTTGAACTTGTTGCCGAGACCTGGACGAAGTTTCTCTACTAGTTTCTCCCTCCTCTCTTTCTCTTTCTGGCGCTCCCGCTGCTTCACCTTCTTCTGTCGCCTTTCGCGCTTCTTGTCGGTCGACGTTCGCTCGCCTTTGCCAAGTGCATCACCTTTAGATTTGGCTGAAATAAAATATGTAGCATCTAAATATGTGCTGCCAAAATGAATACATTAAAACAAATCATTAAAATACATGTGTCACCTAATAAAACTATAGTTTAAGGATGTCAAACTCCAGTCTTCAAATACCTCACTAGAGAGAATCGAGCTTAATATCACAATTTTAAATATCTCTATTCTTAGCTTTCAAATCTCAGTAAATTGGTATATATATTTGGAAGGTAGAGGAAAATTGGTTAGAAGACATATCAAAGGGAATTAACAAAATATGGCTTTTAGAATGAAAAGAAGTTTACATTTTACATTGTTGCCACTAAACAAAGAGGCAACGACTACCACTTGAAGATAATTGATTATTACAACCCAGTTCCCTGATATAGGGTTTCATTCTAACAGAACAAATCAGGAGGGAATATGAAACCAGCAAAGCAGCTCCCTAAAAGAGGAAACCAAAACACCAAACGGAGAAAAAAGAAATTGATCAAGACATAGGACATGGAGATTGGAACATGTAAAAGAAATAACATAAAGGATAAATACAGGAAATGGACAGTGGATGCGACTATATAATATTGCTCTAAGAAAAACCCCGTTTCGCTTTTTGGGGTATTCAGAATTGGATAATTTCTCTTACCGGCATGTATTAGTCATTTTGCCTTCTCACTTCAGGCCCGGCAAATTTTAAATGTACTCAACATGACCTTTGTGTTCTAGTGATCTGGGGTACATAAAAAAGGCTTTTTTAAAACATTATTTTAATGTACACCTTTAAAAAAATTATCCAACCAAAATTACATTTACTTACTTACTCCATGGCATTAGGTACTCAAAGTTCACTGCCACATTTACAAAAGTATGCAACCTATCCCTATCTTTAGCTAGTTCTATCCAGTTCACCTCATTACACCCTATCCCTCCCTAGTTTGAGCTAGTTTTATCCAATTCACCTCATCACACCCTATCCCTATCTTTAGCTAGTTCTATCCAATTCACCTCATCACACCCTATCCCTATCTTTAGCTAGTTCTATCCAGTTCACCTCATTACACCCTATCCCTAGCTTGAGCTAGTTCTATCCAATTCACCTCATCACACCCTATCCCTATCTTGAGATAGTTCTATCCAATTCACCTCATTACACCCTATAACTATTTTGAGTTAGTTCTATCCAATTCACCTCATTACACCCTATCCCCATCTTACTAGTTCTATTCAGTCCACTTCATTACACCCTATCCCTATCTTGAGCTAGCTCTATCCAATTCACCTCATCACACCCTATCCCTATCTTTAGCTAGTTCTATCCAGTTCACCTCATTACACCCTATCCCTAGCTTGAGCTAGTTCTATCCAATTCACCTCATTACACCCTATAACTATCTTGAGCTAGTTCTATCCAGTCCCCCTCATTACACCCTCTCTACTTAAGGTCCATTCTAATGGTATCTCATCTGTATCCAGGTTTTCCCAATGGTTTCTTTTCATCGAGTTTACCAGTCAATATTTTGAACATGGTTCTAGACTCTCCCATTATCGCTTTATGTCCTGCCCACTCTAATCCCTGAGACTTGATTATCCTCACAATGTCTTGTGATGAGTATAGGGTATGTAATTCATCATTATGTAGCCTCCTCCATTTTGCAATATTTTCATACCTTATTGGACCAAATATCTTCCTAAGCATTTATCTACAGAATATTTTACCCCAGGAACAGCCATGGCAAACTTTTAGATGTAAGCTGTTGGTGTAGTGATATATTAGGGATTACTTCTAGTAACATTTAGAGCTGTCATCCAGGTAAACTTAGCTCATGAATTACTTATACATAGCTAATAAAAAATTAAAAAGTATTATGTCCAAAAATCGAGCTTTTTGAGTGTGACCCATAGGGCCGCTGCTGTTCAGCCAGACACTCTAATGATGTGCCCAGCCAATAGGTAGCCCCAATGGTATACATAATTAAAGTTTCCCGGACCAAGGAAGCAGATGTGTTCTCTGAGTATAATGGGGTACCGCCCCACCCACATCAATGCGATCCCTTGGACTGTAGGAAAGATCAGACACAAACTACACCACATGGTCCTAAGGCCCACATGAGTCCATGTCGAAAGTTTACTTGCAGGCTGAACACTTTCTGTTATCTTCCGCTCCTCCCATCTCTTAATTGGCCTCCCTTGCGGTATTTTTCCTACATACTTCATTGCCAACATTTTCTTGGGTATCCTCTCTCTTTCCATTCTCATTACATGCCCATACCATCTCAATCTTGCTTCTTCTACTATCTCATGTACTCCACCTCTTTTCCAGATAAATTCAATCTTAATCTTGTTTCTCCTTGTGACAGCTAACATACTATATTACCAGTGCTCAAATTTTGATGACCTAAACATTTACAAAAAAAAAAGAAAAGTTAAACCAATATAATGACATAAAAAAACAACCACTGGTAATATAGCATGTTAGCTGTCACGAGGAGAAACAATATTAAGGGTGAATTTATCCAGAAAAGAGTGGAAGTACATGAGATAGTAGAGTAAGCAAGACTGAGATGGTATGGGCATGTAATGAGGATGGAAAAAGAGAGGTGTGGTTTATAAGCCTCTTCAACCTCGTTCAATCTTTGTACATGCAGTTCATCCTCTTTGCCTTATTACACTCCTCCCCTGTTCTTAACACCTTCACTCCTATTGGTGAATCCCTCTCTTCCTTGGTCTTCCTCTGGATCTTGTGCCCTACACTTCTTCCTCTAGCCATACACTTGCTGCTCTTTCAAGACCCATCTGTTTTACGTGCCCAAATTATTTCAGGTGAGACTTGACAATCATTTCATTTGGCTATATAGTGTATCAAAATATGAGAGTAAAGTGATTTTTTAAATGTTTGGTCAGATCTACAAACGCCTAAACTATATTGTTCCATTAATATAATGTCTTCTTAAACACGATTTCTTGATAACACTTTTTTTTTTGTATGCAACTATCATGTTATAGAACTTCCTATACCCATAAACAATGTCCAGGATTTGATTATTTTTATGATTACCACACCAATAATAATACTTAGCACCCCGTCTTACTAGCCATTTGGGTTATATGCCTAAATATTAATTACGCTAATGGGTTAGTAATTGGGATGGTTGAATATAGAGAAAGTGAACCCGCATTTGCGTGGAGAGTGGAAAACCATTTAGGAAAAACCACCCCCATTTCACCCAAGCAAGATTCGAAACTTGATCTCCCCATCCTAGGCAGCCTAGCTCAACACAAAACTAGCGTGTTAGCTAACTATGCTACCGAGGCGGGTACAACACCAATAATTAATTCATGAGTGAGCATTACTGTTTATTACCTTTCACTTCTTCTGGGGCGAGTAGGGCTGCATCACTAGCCGCCACAGGGGCTACCTCCTCTATGGTAATAGCCGGCAGGTTGCTGACAATCTGTACGTCTGGCGCTACCTGAAGAGAACCACAAAATTAAGATTTAATTCAATGGCAAAATTTATATATTTATTTTACTAGAGGCTACAAGTCGAAACCAAGCCTGTCAGCTTCGTATCAGTGAATTTTCTGGATGATCAACCTTGGCCAACATTTAAATTATCCCTGGAATTTAATTAAGGTTTTTCAAATTAAATAATTAATATGTTAATAAAAGCCAACTGTTGAGGTTTTGAGAAATATTTTTCCATTACTTTCTATTCATTCAAATGTTCAAAATGTGATGTGTATGCACACTTACTGCCCTGGGTGTGTAGTGAAAGTTGGAAAGAGCATCTAACTTGTTGAACAGCGCAGTCATCATAGTCCTGATCTCCTTGTGGGATTCTGGTTCCTCTTCCGGCTTTTCTTCCGCATTGGGGTTCTGAGCCTCTTTCTGTTTTAAATATTCCTGGAGAAACCAATCACAAAATAAGATATTGCTTTTGAACACCACAATTTATTTGAATAGCATATAACTTGAACGGGTAGTAAGACGCAGTACTAAATAAATACATTGAATAAAAATAAATTTAGTCCAAGAGAAATATAGATAGCAAATTCTAATCTTTGAAGTGTAAGGAAGTGCTGTATGGAGCGTACTTTGTACCCATTGTCTCATACTCAGAAGAAACATGGACAGTGAATGTAAGGGGGACCAGGAAAGTGGAGGCCATGGGAATGAAGTTTGTGAGGAGCATGTTAACTGTTACAAGGAAAAACAGGATTAGGAATGAAGTTATCTTGGAAAGAGTAGGGGTACAGGGAGTACATGAGATAGTAGAGGAAGCAAGACTGAGATGGTATGGGCATGTAACGAGGAAAAAACCGGGAATAATCGTCATCAAAAGAAGAATGATGAAGGTGAAGTATGAAGAAAAAATACCGCAAAGAGACTAAGAAAAAGATGGGAGGAGCAGATAGCAAGTGTTTTAGTGAGAGACCTGTCTTGGTAGTGTAGTTAAATAACGCGCTAGTTTTGTATTGAGCTAGAATGCCGAAGACGGGGAGATAGAGGTTCGAATCTCGCTCGGGTGAACTTTTTTTTCCCTCTCTCCTTCCACACAAATGCGGGCTCACTTTCTCTATATTCAACCTTCCCAATTCCTAACCCATTAGCGTAGTTAGCACTTAAGTGTATAACCTGAACTGACGTGGTGCTAAGTATTATTGTGTTAGTGGGAGGAGAAGAATGGAAGTAAATAATGAAGAAAGGAGGATGATGGAGGCATTTTACCTAACCAACACATTAAAGAAAATATTAAACCACTTCATAAATAATGCGGGATTTCTAAACGTCTGCAATACTTTTTAATGCTCTACCATGTAGCAGCCTTAATAAAAACAATTATTCACTTTTTGAGGTAGTTTAATAATTCATGAAAGAAAGTAGAGGGAACTGTTATGATTGAATAAATAGGGTTGAAATTTAAGAATTGAAACAGAAAAAAAAAACAGGAATTAAGACATCTCTACTTCTTATAGTACTTGCAATTAATTATGAGCAATCACTAGATACCGTGATTAGTGGTGAGTAAAATGCATTTTTTTTTTGCAAAATATAGTAAAAAATTAGCTTAAACTTAAGCGGTGTAATGCTATGGATAGAAAAATTATGGCTAAATTTATCATTCTTATGTTTTAAATATTTGTCTTTGGTTACAATATGACGTATAAAAGACAGATCAAACACATATTTTACTTCTTTACCTATCGTTTTTGGTTTAGGGAAATACTTTTTTAGAATTGGAACTTTGATTGGTTATAGGAATATTAAGAAAGCAATTGCAATCATGCAGTTGGTACTTATTTTTCTGGCAATTAAGGCTAAAAAAGACAAACAATGAGGTCTGCTACTGAATCATGTTAAGTTTAGTTTTAATATCCTCGACTCTCATTAAAATCGACCTAAATGGCAATTATTAGCATAAAAAAGGTCAACTAGCCATTTTCACGAAACTTTTAAATTCCGTTTTATTTCGAGCATATTAAAATACATTTAAACATGCTGCACTAAACTTTAAAAATATTTTAATGTGCTAGTAAAAATTCATAAAAACAGGCCTCGTGATATTACAGTGTGTTTTACAAACACAGATGATTGTACCTGCTCGTAAACTTGAGCCAAGCTGAGTTTACTCTTCTCTTGGTTGAGGGTCAACTTCTTCTTGTACTCGTACGGAGTTTCCACTGGCTTTATCTTCCTCTCCACATCATCCCACAACTTATCCTTGATCCGCTGACGGATAATGTCCTCCAGCTTCAGTGTGGTTTCTTCCGTTATCACCGGAGCTGGAAGTAACAACACAGACTTCAGTGCAGTTCCTTAACTTGGTAATGGCACAGACTATGATGCCTGGTTTTTAATACTCAATTGTGTTTCTAAATTATTTTATAAAAATCTTTGATTTTTAACCCCCTTATTTTATTATTTTATTGTGCCATGTGAACCACAAGAATTGCCATTTAATTTCACTTCCCAATATCCTTATGCACAAGGGTTTGGAATTTTCATACGCTAAATAACATTTTTATACCATGTTAAGTCTCTCTCTGCCTGTCTTATCTTCCACCTCTTTTCTGTCCAGTCCTTTACTCTTTGTCTTCACCTACTTCCTCCCCCTTAAATTTTGATACACTCTTTCCATCATTCTGTCCCACTCCCTATATATTATTGTTTTGCATTCATGTTTATTATTGACAAATTCAAAACGTGGGTAATGAAGAAGCAGGATGGAAGAAGAATGCAAGCCTGTGACATAAAATTTATGAGAAGTACTATAGGAGTGACAAGAATGGATAAGATGAGAAATGAGAGGGTGAGAGGGACAAGAATGGTAAGATTAGAAATGAGAGGGTGAGAGTGGCAAGAATGGATAAGATGAGAAATGAGAGTGTGAAAGGGACAATTATGGAGAAGCCATTGCATGACAGGATAGAGAAGTCACAATAGCAAAGAAGATGTTGGATATTGAATAGGATGGGGTGTAAAGGAGGGAGCGGGAGGGGGGAAAGAGGCCAAGAGGAAGACCAAATGGGGGAGAGAGTAAAGTATATGTTGGAGAGGCTTGTGTTCCAAACAGACCCACCATTGGCTGGAAACTGTTCATGATAATGATAATGTTAAATGATAAAAATTAAGAACATAAATTTATTTAAATTCTTGGGAATTTGATTCTCATAGTGTTGCATTTGTGTGGAGAAAAAAAGTGGGAAACCATTTAGAAAAAACCCTTTTTAGTCATCTGGTACACAATTCTTGTCGGAGGTTGACCAAACTTCCGATCTGCCTGCTATCATGATGGCCGAGAATGACTGGGATGGAAGTTGGGTAGGGGGTGTATTATAATTTTCAATGACCCAACACCAATCAGCACTCATTAAAATTTCCAATTTTAATTTATTGCCATCATTGACAATAATTAATTAATTTGGAATAGATCATTAGGCCAAATCGTGTTTTAAACTAGGGTGAGGGATAGCCAACACATTTACTCGAGTGAAGCTTAGAGTATTACTTGTTCAGATAAAACACTAAAAAACACATATTTAAAGAAAAGCTGTCCTTATCACATGCAGATTTATCTAGGTTCAGATTATGAACCTGACGAAACACCCAGTAGTAACTAGTTGGAGCTTGTCTTTAAATAGGCTATTGGGTTTTTAGTGTTTTATCCAAACCATTTCTACACCAGCATTAATCAGATAAGTGTGCTAGTTATCTCTTCTAATCAATGCCACTTTTTATGAATGAATGAGGGGGCTGGAGAGAGGAGGCAAAACTGAGATGTTATGGGCATGTAACAAGAATGGAAAAAGAGAGGATGACGAAGAATTTTGGAAATGAAGTATTTATGAAAAAGACTGCAAGGGAGGCCAAAAAAGAGATAGGAGGAGCGAATAGCAGAAAGTGTTCAAGTGAGAGGAAGCCCAGTCACAGGATGGAAACAGTTGATGATGATGGTTGGAGGGGTGGGGTGTGTGTGTGGTACATTGACTCAAGAGGAGGCCCAATGGCTAAACGACCATAAAATAATGAAAATTAATAAAATACGAAAATAAATGAATAAGAAAGGTTTAACCACAGTGTCATAAACATTCCCCCCCCACCCCCCTCAAATTCAAAATGGAGTAGGTTGGTGTTTTCCTACTCTTTTTCTTTTCCCCTCTTGTTTGATAAGGACAATAATGCCGAAATATAATAACTTTGTGTTTAAATTAACATGTGTGTCTTTTTCTACTCTAGAAGCCAAAAGAAAGGAAATAGATGTTACATTTGTGCATTAGATTCTTCCAACATTCTTTCCTTTTCCCCTATGTGGGCTTTCTCCCCTCAATTTTCACTTTATTAGTTTATCTTTCCTTATTTTCATTAAGATTCGGATGGACACCTATTATCTAAGAAAGATAAAGTTTTATAGCCTATTTCTCAGAAATTATACATATTAACAACATGCGGTTTTTTGTATTATAGTTAACTTGTAAATGTAATATGAATTATATTAATAAAAAAAGTTACAAGCTAATATTTATTTTGTTACAATAAAATGTAATTTTGATTGAATTAAAATTAAATCAAACATTAAATACAAAAATATAGTTTTGAAGTTATCATATTATTATAGAGAATAAGACAATGTTCTATCATACACGATGAATATTTATAATATAATAATTTTTACAAAATTTTACTTTTCAAATTAAATAATGCCTAAGCTGTTTAAAAAGTTCAGTTGTTTCCTCATAGATGGCTCTGTCTTTGGAACCACCTCTCACTCTCCTCCCCAAACCCCCTTTTGGCATTATATATATTTCCATCTTTTTGTAAGCCCCGCTATTCCCCCTTCCCTCACCCCATTTATATCCTGTTCAGGTAAAACCCTTGACTTGACACTAATTGTCTTTCACTTTATTTTTACTACCATTACCTCCAAACCTGAGCTATTGTAAATGTTTTCTGTGATGTATGTTACAAATTTTTTTTATAGAGTAGACTTTACTATGTCTACCTTATAAATAATTTGCATAAACAGTGTTTCTTTGATTAGATAGAACTTAATTGTATAACATTGGTTTTGTAAGAAGAGGTGAAAAGAATTTCTCTAAATAGTTTTATTCATGTTTTATAGACAAACAAGACCTTTTCCTACTTATAAACAAATTAATTTTGAAGATATTAAGATTCAGTGGCGCATCCAGGAGTTTACTTAGGGGAGGGTGGGCATGTGTGTCATAGATATCATTTCTGTCCCCTAAAAATATTCATCAAATGGTTTTAGTTTAAGACATCTATTTTCTAGAGAAATTACACACACACGTATATACAGGTTGTTAAAAAAAAGGGGGTTCAGAAATTATGGATCTTGTTGTACACATTAACATGAGTAGAATGATTTTAACGATGTTTTAACGATGTCTAGTTGTGTAAAGCCAATTTTGCATTTTAGTAATAAAAAATAAATGGTATGATGCACCACACAGACTTTCTCTTGCTTTTATCTTGAAATAGATTTGTGAAATTAATTAATAGGTCTAGACATTATTGTAGAAACACTAGAACAAAAATAATAAATGAAATAATATACACTGTTACTTACTCTATGCAGGGGTGGCTTAAGGGCCGTGCGAACCGGGCGGCTGCCAGGGGCGTCAGCTTGAGGGGGTTCCAGAGCTAGACATGACCTAACGTATCCTGGGTGGGATGTGAAAATAATCCTCAAACCCAACAACTTCAAACCTAACAACCCGGGTGTGATATGAAAATAATCCCCAAACCTAACATAGCCTGGGTGTGATATGAAAATAATCCCCAAACCTAACAACTTCAAACATAACATAGCCTGGGTGGGATGTGAAAATAATCCCAAAACCTAACGTAGTCTGGGTGTGATATGAAAATAGTCCCTAAACTTCCAAACCGAACGTAACCTGGGCATGATATGAAAGTTGACGATCACAATATTTTCACTCAGAGGTGTCGAGACAAAGTAAATATTAGTTTACAAAGTTTAGTGTTACCCACAGCCGTTGCTTGCCGTTGGTTTGATCGCCATTGATGGGGAGGTCGAGGTTCGAATCTCATCTGCGTGAATTGAAGATGGTTTTCCTATTAAATGTGTGTGTATATATATATATACTTTTAACGGTTTTCTACACGTGATTTATCACTCTGGTTCCCCCATCTTTACTTCATGCAAATGCGGGTTCACTTTCTCTTCACTAACTTCCTCATCTCTACCTAATCACATTAAGCCGTTAATAACCTGTGTTCTAAACGTAGCAATAAAAAAGAAAAGACTTGGTTTTGGATGTGTTATAATCATATTATAATAATAAATTAACGATTTTAATTGGAAATGTGGTTTAGTGAGTTTTCTTTAATTCAGATTTTTTTTTAGATCTTAGAATACAATGTTCTGGTTAGTATGGTGTTAAAAAAAGTTAACAGTAGGGCCTATTTGTAAAGTGAAGTAGGCATACAGTACGTTAATTCAATTTAATTGAGATATAATTTTAAAAATTGCAATTTTTCATCAACTTTGGCCACCTTTTTCTAACTCATTAATTCTTTTAAAGATATTTCCAATTTTTTTTTAACAGGCTATCACCTAGAACAATGGTTTTCACTTTGGTTTTTCTATCTTCTGTACAAACAAATTGTGCTGCACTTATTTTAATTCTAGCCTCTTTATACCATGTATTTAAATAAGTAGCGTAAGTAGTGACCGTAAAAACTATGTCACTGAAAAAAAAAATGGATACCTTTTTTTAAATATAAGAAAGAAAATATATTTTTATATATTTTTACAGTAATAAACAAACTAAATAAAAGTATCACAATTTACTGTAAATATTGATTTCCTAAGGCAACTCAGAAAAATTATACTTTGACAGGGATTCGAGCCCTTATCCTTTGACTTTGGACATCATTCATTAAAACCCCGACATTGCAGCTCGAAATTCGGCATCACTCCTTGGAGAGTATAAAGGTAGAGTAGCAAGCAACAAAGTTGAAAGGCTTAAGCGGGGGAGGGGGTGCCTGTGGAATGTAAGGACACTCTGAAAGGGGGGTAGTATATAGAGGTGAGAGGGGTCGGTGTGGTGACTGCCATAACTACAGCAGCGCACCTCTGGTGAGGTATTAATAAATGGAACTACTTAGAAGAGAGATTTGCAAAACCTCGAGATGACCATCCAAATCTTAATGTATAAACAGTGACTTAAGAGGGTGACAGCCCGCTCTGCTTCAGTGGCTGGATGGTCCAAAGCGTCACCCTAATGTTAGTTGCTGGTCTGTTGAAGACGAGATATCGGGGTTCGGATTCCGGTCAGGTTTAATGAAGCTGGTTTTTCATAAAAATGATTTGCCCCTCTCCTTCCCCGCAAATATGGATAGATTACCTCTAAAATGCTTCTTTCTTCATACCTACTCGAATAATGTAATTAACATATATGTGTATAACCTTAACAGGCAGTAAAACGCAGTGATAAAAAAAAAGACAATGATGATGCTCCTCCCCTCATACCCCATCCCCTTTCACCTCCACATATCTCCTATGTCACTGATGTGAAAGGTTCTTGTTTCACAATCTGGCCTTGCATTCCGAGATTGAAAATAACCTAAGGCCCCCTTTATCATACCTGGTCGAGTGGTCAAATCAAACTCGAGGGCCTCCTCCAGCAGGGAGTTCTGAGGGCGGGTGGTAGCTGAAACCTCCCCTTTTAACTGCCAGGGTTTATCAGACAGTGACTTCTCCTCCAGATGGCTTATTTTCAGCTTTAGCCGCTCTTGGCGAGTCTCAAAGTTAGATTTGGACTCTATTCCTTTCAACTTCTCATCAGTCTTGGGTTCTTCATCGTTCGAAACCTCATTTTCACTGTCACTGCCAGAAGACTTACCAAAGTCAAATCTGTAATAATGAGTGGTGCTTTTTTTAATCTAAAACTAACTGTAAGTAGCCCATACTAAATAAAATTTAGATAGAAAGTAACCTTTTTTGTTTGTTACAAAAGTTAATTTTTTTAAATATTAATTTGCCAAGTTATTTTACCTACTTATAAAACAGCATTAATAATATAGTAGATTGAGATCAATGTTACCCGCTTCCCTGGCCACATGGTTTAAGGCACCAAATCTTTCAAAAGACTAGACTGCTGAAGGGGGGGTTGAATCTCGGTCGGGTGTAATGAGGGTTGTTATTTATTCCTTTTCCCTTCTCCCTCAATGAAAATGTGAGTACACTTCCTCTAAGTTCAACATTCCTGATCCCGAACACATTAGTGTATTTATTACATAGGCGTATAGGCTAAACGGTTAGTGTGACGAGGTGCTAAAAAAAATTATCACAGTTGACTGCAAATACAATTTATAGTAAGGTATTTGGATTTGGTTAATCTTCATAACAATACATAGAAGAAGTCAATAGAAAAAACTTTATCCTAATTATAGTATATTATAGGCCTAATTTGACACAAAAATTTTCAGAAATAGGTTTTAAGAAAAATAACTTTAAATAAGTTTTCCTAAGAAAAAACTAACATATTATCTTGTTAATCAGATAAAATACTTTTAATAAATGAATTATAAATGAAAATATTCAAATCATTTTCTAAAATAAATGTTCACTTAATCACCTTTTAGCAAATTTTTCTCCAAAAATAAAGTATTCAGTGTTTTTTATCACATAAAACAATAACCAGATATTCAGTTTAAAAAAAATTGCAAGAGTAATTTTTAACAAAATTCTTAGTTTTTTTAAAATCAGTCATCAATAAACTAGCCTTAATTTTGAGGTCTAGCCTTAATTTGAGATCTAGAATCAAAACTAGAAGAAATATAGATCACTTTACATGTATATATACGATGAGGGGGGGCAAAAAGAAACCAGATTGAAAGCGTGTGGCCGTTCCTAGGCATAGTAGAGAATTCTCCCGCTAGGTGGGTCTACTAGAGACCTTCCCAAATCAGTTGCCCAAACGGTGGGAGTGAGTTGGAGCTCATGCCAGCAGATTTTGACCGAAGCTTTGCAAATGAGACTTGTTGCCGCTAAGTTAGTGCTTCGCCTGCTCAGAGAGGATAAAAAAAATTCGTTTGAATTTGAGTCAGGACTTGAAAAATCAGATTGAAAGTGACCCAAACTTTTTAACCAAGGTCATTACAGGTGATGAGAGTTGGTGTTATGAATATGACCCCGAAACCAAGCAAGGGTCTAACCAATGGAAGACCCCCTAACTCCCTCCAACAAAAAAAAAGCAAGATAAGTGAGGTTGAATGTTAAGATGATGATCATTGTTTTTTTCGATGTTCATGGAATTGTGCACCGGGAATTTATCCCCTCTGGTCAGACTGTTAATCAGCACTTTTATTTGGAAGTTTTAAGACGTTTGAGGGAGGATATGCGAAGGAAACACCCGGAAGTCTGGCGATCAGGTGACTGGTTCCTACACCATGACAACGCCCCCGCACACACAGCCTTATTTGTGAACCGCTATTTGGGCTATCAGGGGCGGACTATCGTTCCCCATCTTCCATATTCGCCAGACCTAGCGCCGTGCGACTTTTTTCTGTTCCCGAGAATGAAAAAAAATCTAAAGGGGAAGCATTTTGACTATGTGTAGGCTGTAAAAACAGCTTCGCAGAGGGCAATGGACGGTATCAAAGTTGAAGTGTTCCAGAGGTGTTTCAAACAGTGGGAAAAAATACTGGACAAGTGCATCTGTCGCATATAATGGAGAGTATTTTGAAGGATACTGAAAGAATTTTGTAAAAAACTTAATAAATTAATTTTTTAGAGCAAAAGTCCGGTTTTTATTGGGTCTCCCCTCGTATATATTAAATTTGTTGTATGTATTTAGAAGAAGGTACTGGCACAGTAAAGGTGGATAGAAAACACATAAAAAGGATAAAACACAATATGGCTTTTACATGGAAAAGAACAAAACAGTTCACACTTTACATTGCTGCCACTGGACCAAGAGCTAATGGCTGCTTCTTTAAGAAAATCGATCATCACCGCCCAGTCCCTCGACCTAGATTTCATTCTATCGGAACTCATCAGAGAGGAGTGTGAAACGTGCAACGCAACTTCCTAAAAGAGGAAACCAAAGAACACTAAAGAGAGAAAAAAGGTAATTGGTAAAGAATGATAGGACATTTAGATAAAAACATGTAAAAGGAACAAATAACATATAGGACAGAAGGAATATAAGGAAAACCTATTTTGATTTTTAAGATGTTTTGTTATACATATTTGGAAGCAGATAAGTCGAAGGATTGGAGGTTGACAATCAATTTTCTTAGAGAGGCATCCAATGCACCTTTGTCCAGTGACAGTAAAGTCAAATGTGAACTATGTTTTTTTTTTCATTGTAAATATCTTATTGTGTCTGTTCCCTTTTATACGTTTTCGATCCACCTTTCCTACATTATAAATTTAAAATAAATCTGTCAAACTATTTCAGCTGTAGCTTCCTGGACAGATAAGACAAAGACATTGTTGGAAAACCCATTTTTATGGGTTCAGGGGTATATAAAACAGAGATTCATCATAATCTCAAGGCCTGAGTAATTTGTAATCACAATACTTTTCTTAGATAAGAAAATGCAAATAAATTACAGGTAATTGGGGTTACTTACTACATAATATGTTTGGACTTTTAAAGTATTATAGGCCTATTCATTCATATTGTTATGCAGTCTTTCCATTTATATCGGCACTTACCTGACTTTCTTTTTGCTTTCATATCCTTTATCTTCATTTTCACTGTCACTCATTTCTTCATCTTCATCGTTTCCCTCAGTTTCTTTATTTCCACCGAAATTGCTGTCTTTATCATCGTCATCAGCTTCACCGCCATTGCCGCTGTCATATTCAGTGTCGGAAACATCGGGGTCGTCAAAGAAGTCAGAATAGTGCAATCTATTGCCCTCTGCTTCCACCTAAAATAAAGTGAATTTGGATGTAAAACGACACATGAAAATATTATTATATAATTTATAGTAATAGTTTCTTTTTTAATCAATAAATCCATTTTTAAGTATTTATTTTTTTCACCGTGCCTTAGAATCTGGTCAAATTATATGCATTCCCTACATAAATCGCGCTATTTTAATAGAGATTTAAAGTAAATCTATCCGCATTAGCATGGAGAAAGAGTGGTCCATAACTACTTAAAAGGAACCATGCTCTATGTATCCATCCGAGATTCAAACCCCAAACTTTCTTTTTTAAAGGCAACCCAGTCTAACATGAGTGTAACAATTTATACCATACAACCTACACTGCTATGCATTAATATTGCAACACTAAGCCCTGCTACCCGCCTCGGTGGCATAGTTTCTTGTTAAGCTAGACTGTAGAGGACGAGGAGATTGATGTTCAAATATCTTGTCAGGTGAACTCAGGGTGTTTTTTTCCTAAATGGTTCTCCCCTCTCTCTCCGTGCAAATGTGAGTTCACTTAATTTAAATTTAACTTTCCCAATTCCAATAGTGTAATTAGTACTTAAGCATATAGCTCGAACGGGTAGTAAGATGCGGTGCCAAAATAAAAAAAGCCTTGATTTGTACAGTAATGAAAATTATGATAGACAAAAGATATAAAGGAATCCGACACCTTAGCTCAGTCGGTAGCATGTTTGTCTACTGAGTTAAGAGTCCTGGGTTCAATTCCCAGCATGTCCGAAAAATTTGTCATTGATGAAATGTAGGTTTACCCTTTCACAGTGATGACTTAACGGCCGCGGACTGGATATAGTGCCTGTCCTAGTCTTAAGTTATATCATAAGGAATATGAAACTACAACAGGCCTGGCAAGCCGGTAGTGGAAAACGAATAATAATAATAATTATGATTATTATTACCACCGCGTCTTACTACCCGTTCGGGTTATACGCACTTACGCTAATGTGTAATGGTAGGGTGATTGTGAGATGAAATGAAGGACCTACAGTTTAATGTGGAATCCGAACCACGGTGGTGGCCTGGCATTCCCCACATTCACAAGATGTCTTGTCAGAGGTGAAGGAAGGGTTTGGTAATCAGATAAATCTGTGCCGGGACCGAGGATTGAACCCCGGCCGCCAGCACAGAAGTCTGACACCTTACCCCTAGACCACCAGATCACCTACGAAAACGAATAAAAAACTGACCCAGGTCCCAAGGAGGAAACAGTAATGGATGTAAGAAAATAAACAAGAAACAAACATTTTCATTGTCTGACTCTTCCTCGGATGGAATGTCTTGAAAGTAGTCAATAGTGTCGCTGTCTTCGCTGCTGTCACCTTCTAATGTTTTCTTTTTCTTTTGCAACCGCCCTTCCTTTTTGTCTTCCTTGTCAAGGAACTTCTCCAGATCTCCTAACTTGAAGAACTGATCATCCACAACTGAGCTTCTTACTGAAACGTTTTAAAAAAAACGATAAACGTGAGATATATTTGAACCTTCGATGTGTTTAGAGAAGAAAATACAGAGGTGAATGTTCACTCACCCGCTTCAGTGGCTGAATGGTTTAGTGTGTCGCTCTCATGTTAGACTGGCCTGCTGATAGCAGGAAGACCGAGGTTTGAATCCCGATCAGGTCTAGTGAGAGTGGTTTTTCCTAATTGATTTTCCACATTCCTTATAAGCAAATGCATGTAGATTACCTCTAAAGTGCTTCCTCCCTCATACCTACCCCATTATAGTAATTATATTATATGCATATAACTCTAACAGCTATTACGATGGTGTGATAGAACAAAATTATAATGAAGGACCAAATCATAATGTATTGTTGTCTTACTAAATGCAAGAGCTACAGAAAAATATGTATTAGTAGTTGCAAGGTCTAAGGAGTCAGTCTTATGGTAGACTGGAGGATTTTTGATGATGGGGAGGTCAAGATTTGAATCCTGTTCAGGTGTAGAGAGGGTGTTTATCCCGCTTTCCCTCCACAAAAACGGGAGTACATTTTCTATCAGTCCTAACTTCCTCATCTCTACCCCACTAGTGTGAATAGGCCCTACGCAGTTAGTCAGGACAAGCAGAAGGGGGAAAAACACGTCTTACTACTTCTTCAGGTTAAACACACATGTACTAATTATGGTAATGAGTTAGATATGAGGAGGATTGAAAGTGTACCCACATATGTGTGGAGGGAGAGTGGAAAGTCATTTAGAGAAAACCACCCTCAGTACACCTGACCAAGATTCAAACTTTTATCTCCCTGTAATCAGCAGTCTGGTATATTGTGAGAGTAACACCTTAGACAATGTGGCCAGATAGTTTGTTGTTTTGGCGCCTGAGTGGTTGGTCAAATACTAAAAATTGACTACAGCCTGTGTTAAATGTTCGAATACGTATTAATATTTTTTGTTATTAAAAATTATTTTAGTTCAAATAAAAACCTGCCAAAGGGGTTTCGTCTTTCGTATTCTGAGCTGTAGACTACACATACACTAGACTAGACATGCCAAACTTTGCAGCCGAGAGGTCGCATGTGGTCTAATCCACGCTTCTGTGCGGCCCGCAGACATGTGATGACACAACATACAACATCTGATTATAAACAGTGAGCAAAACATAATTTGGAAATTGGTCTTTATTTAAGTAAGCTAAATCTAGTAAGAGAATTTGGCGCACTATTTTTTTTCTTTATTCTTTTTACTCACCAATGATCAATTCCCAAGAATTTTTAAGTTTGAAAAACAACTATGTGCAAAGTTTGATGGTACATAAGTGCGTGAAAATATGTTTTCTTTTATGAAAGTGACTTAACCAAAAGATTTAAATTTAACTCACACACCCTTAATGGAAAAAAGTTTCAAATTTCTGGAACAAAATAAAGAGTCAAACCATTTTATTTTGTACTAATTTTCTTTTTGTAATAGCTGTAATTTTAAAATTGAGTTTTTTTAACTCAAGGTGGTGTAAATATTGAATTTTGTAAAATGCGGCCCCCTGGGTATTTTAAATTTTCAATATAGCTCTTATTATCAAACAAGTTTAAATGCATTAGAAGATAGCTTTTTTTTTTTTGAACAATTTATTTGAGGTATTTAACGTGCATTTTCTGAACAGAGTGATTGTATCAGTACATGATTTATAAACTAAGTTAAATCTAAAATAGATAAAACATTCAGCCTAGTCATTATTAATTAATCACTGTGAAAGGGGAGACCCACATTTCACCAATCATACATTTTTTGGTCATGCAGGCAAGCAAACCCAGGACCTTTAACTCAGTAAACATACATGCTACCAACTGAGCTAAAGTGATGAACTAGAACATAGCTAAATCTATATGTGATACTAAGCAATGTGAATAAAAACTATATGTAGCTAGGTCTTTGACGTTTTTCAGATGTATCTTAACTTTTCTGAACGGGCTAGATTTATTAGGTGAATAAAAAGTAGAATCTATCTTTTTCGCTGAGATATCTCTACATTTTTTGAAGTTATACTTCTTTAGGCACGTTATGAAAAAATGATGAGTGAAATTTTAAGATGTGCACGCATCACTGTAACACAAAAGTAACAGGTTGAAGTTAAACCGCTTATTAAGTCTCGAAAAAAAAGAAGCTACCAACAAAATAGAAATAGAACCTCTGTTAGTCGCGCATGTTGGTACGCTATTAGAGAAATGTATACTATGTTATTCCTCTCTCTACGGTACGCTCGTCGCCTCTGATCACTGTTTTCATATATATAATATTTATCCACATGTTTCTAGTTTCTACATTCACAACACGTGTTTTAGTTTCATACAAGTGCGAATTATATATGTGCTAATAAATTATATTCAGTAGTGATTTAAATTGAATATTTTGATTAATATTATTTACTATTCGTAAATATTAGTGAAAAAAATTGTGCTTATAGACTTTTTCAAGTGCTCCAATATAATTGAGGTTAACTATCCGTATGTATTATTTATTGATATAAATTAAAATATTATTATTTAACATAATTAATACTAAATATTATTAAATTATTTTTTATTTTTTAATGATGCCAAAGAAGTATAACTTCTTATGCGCGTACATAAGTACACACACCCATTTTTTTTAAGACGTGGAGGAGGCAGTGTCCATCAGTTTAATCATGGTGATGTTCCTGCCGGTCAGAGATGAGAAAATGTATCGTGTTCGGAGGGATCTTAATAGATGTAAATAGCTGTTACAATTTGAAAATGAAAATATTGACATTTTAAATGCAGAGTTTTTGACGGTAACTGACGAAACACGTGGAAGAGCCTTGACTTCCCGAAAACGGATGGCGGTACCTCTCACACCTTATTTACCAAAGCCTTCACCGCATCAAAAACAGTGTTTTTAATCATATCTTTTTCCACACACATACACACACACAAATACAATTCCTAAGGGTGTCATTAACAAAGAACCTCTACCCAGAAATTCCCTAGTCTAAAGATTTACTAGGAGCTATATAGCAGCGTTGACAAAGAGATTAAAAAATAAAATATGGCATCAAGACAAAGAACCACTACCTAAAAATGTCCCAGTATAAATATGTCCTGCCACACCGGTTGTACTGAAAGTGTTTTTCAACTTTCCCTTCAAGCAGATGCTGATTCATAGTACAAAACAAGATGTATCTAGCTCTTGTGTTGTATATACTGTAGAATCTACTTTTATTTCTGGTCTGGGCAGGATACATCTACCTAGGCTTAGCTTCTAATTATTCACTTTGACATTAGTTGGCGCTAATTCTAAGCCCTAGATTCTACCAAGTAGACTTTATCTTTTATTTACTTCACCCACTGTAAACGTTTTAACATTTAATCAACGTTGAAAAGTGGGAGGCATTCATTTAATTCCTGTTAACGGCTCAGTTCACAAAACATTCAGTCAAGTTCTCATGTTCTTGGTTCATAGACCAGTTGAACAGTATAGCCTTTATTATATATAACTTCTAGTATCAGTCTGATATTCTTTGAAATTAACACAGTTTGGAAAGTCTATTTTCAAGAAAAATGTTCTGTTAACAGTTGAGAAACTTAAGAGATACATGTATGCAATTAAGAAACTTATTAAAGCTATCTTTTTCCTTCCAGTTAAAAGTTTGTTTATTTTTGCCTTGAGGTTTAGAAAAGAAATGTTGTTATCTGAAACGGTTTTGATTGAGGTTTGACGAAATTAAACCATATGGTAATAAACTATAGTAAGAACGCAATTTTGCAAAGAGAGTTTATAAAATAGCTTATAATTATTTTTTTTCAGTCAATATTGAGAGGCTACTACTCTAAATCAAAATTGACATTTGAATTTATGAAATGTAGTTTTTGTAACGGTTCTTTCTAGCCTATTATATTTTACTAGCAGCTTAGGGATTCACAATATGAACGTTTCCTTGTAACATATTAAATATTATCAATTTGTTTACCACTGTATCCCATCTTCCCTTACATTATAGGTGAAACTACTTACAAACCTTTTGTTTGTTTTTTTGAATGATTGGCCTTTTTACGGGCAACATTCAAGGTGTCCTTATTGGGAATTTGTTTTCTTGTTTCCAGCTTTTCACTTTGGTCACTCTCTGACTCTTCCCCGCTATGTTCATCTTCGCTTCCCTCCCACTCATCCAGTTCTTGTATAGGAAACACAAGTTTGTTTTTCAGCGCTACCATATGGGCTACATCTCTGATGAATTTGGTACTTTTCTCCTCATTTTGGAGTTCGAGCTCTTGCCAAATTTGTTCTTCGTCAAAGTCTTTAACTATCAACTCTGGAAGCGCCTCCCTCGACGGAGTTTCCTCCTCAGATTTGGTGTGGTCGTAAAGTCTCTTAATGAAATGTGTAACATCTGCTGCTACTTTATCTTGAACACTGAAAAAAAAAACTAGTAAACTAAATATTTTATGAGAGCATTTTCATGAATCTTGTTCAATTTATCTCAACATCTAGGTTTTGATAATATAAGTTAGGCCTAACTTAAATTGTCCTAGTCTAACTAAAACTAACTTTCCATGCAACATGTCAAATAAGTTATCTTGACACTAAAATATTGTGTTTCCAAAAACGCCGTTCTAATTGAAAATACTACTAAAGAAAACCCCAACTTAATTGATTTGAAGACTGCTGCCATAAATTTACACAGTGAATCATTGGTAAACAAAGCTACCATTTATTGTTTTAATTTGTGGCAACAATCTTCAAATAATGGTTGCAAGTAATTAATGTATTTTCATGAGTAAATAATCAGTTATGGGATTTAATATTTCTTGAATATAGACCTAGTTAGTTCCAGAAGGATTAAAATTATGTTTTTTTTAAATACACTATTTTAATGTGAGGTTTGGTTACTCTAGGACAGTTTACTATCATAAACTATTTCATTTGTTTATATATTTACCTTCTGTGATTTGAGGTGAGTAAGTTTTTAATTATCTAATACCTACTATAAAACAAACCAAAATGTGTTTTGACTAGGCCTATTATTTGAATTACAGAATTCTTGTTGTGTGAATTAATAGTAATAAAACTTTTTTTTTGTTATTGTAAAACAAAATAAAGTTTATTTTAAATGTCATAAGAAGTGTACTATTGCCGTAATGAGCATAGTCTACCTAATCATAGTCAAAGTAGTATGATCATCACCTTCAATGTTATGTTATAATTAATTATCAATATTCCCAGTATGCCTAAGTTGTAATCAGTGTGACAGTAGCCTGTGTCCCTGGTTTTATTATAATCGGTCAGCAACTGGTAGTATATGGTAAACACTTTAGGGGGCTGTTTCGGTAGGTGAGAAATTGCCACGCAAACATTTAGCAAAAACGCAATTTAATGAGTTTTATTATTTAAAAAAAGTGGGAAAGTGTGACATTAGTTCATTTTCAACAATTTTTTAAGTACTTTTGCAGAGATATCAGAATAGAATTGATGAAAAAGGGCTCTAAATTCAGCCTTCCTCTAATACAGTAATTTTATAAGAGGTTTAAGAGAGGAAATGTTAAGATATTTGCGAACTATCACCAAGCTTTCCTCCCTATCTTGAGAGTAGTTTTGTAGTTTCCCATATTTTTTATTGACATGACAATGAATGGTTGTAGGTCAAGTGCAAAAGGGAGTATAATCTTAAGACAGAATTGAGAACTAGTTCCAGAAAGAGACACAAACCTTTCTATTTTGTGTGGCCTGACAGGCATTGATACTTTCTCAATGATCAAGGTGGCCACCTTAAAGATGTATGATGATACAAACATGGTATTTTAGTTTAAAGTACCGTACCTAATCAAATCTGCAGTGATCTGGGTAGGTTGAAGTGTTTTGAAAAGGTAAAATCCATGTGGTTTTACATTTGTAGTTCTCTCATTATTTGCAAAAGTGGGAAGTGGAAGCAATCACCCCACTGCTCTCATTTGTGTGCTAAACAGCCATTCTGAGAATGTCTCTATGTAAACTATCATCTATAAAAATTATACTTGTAGCTTTACCTTAAATAGTTTTCAGGTTTCTTAGTAAACCCATCAAATAGTTCCGTAAATTCATTGAAATAAAGCATTTTCGTTTATTATATTACAAGCATGGTGAGCTCTACTAATTTTATTATAAACATTTAACATGCTGTATAAAAAAACCAATGTAAACATTGTTTAAAATCTAAAGCAGTTGTAGTGTTTCCCTGACTTACAACTCTTTCTTACGGCCGGGTTTCGTACTACATAGGAAAGAGCGCTCTATTGGGACTTTATTTTTCATTTAAAGTTTGTATATACATAATCCGAAGAGCATTTGCTCACTCGGGGACTTGGAATTAGACATCAACATTTTTTATACAGTTTTATTTTTAATTACTTCATAAATATTCTATATTATGTTTTTGTATAATTTTTTTTATATTATTAAGTGAAAAATTAAAACTTATGAGGAACACTTAAAAAAAAGATGAGTTGATTAATGGCAAAATAAGAGTGAAACAATGTACTAATTAAGAGATAAATGTAATTGATCATTAATTCTAAATGAATACAATAGTACTGTTTTGCGAAATTATAGTGAAAAGGAAAGAAAGATACTGCTAATCATTTTTATGAAACATAACCGGCTAAAGCTATGTCTAAAATATTCATGATACATACGTGTACATACAAAAAATAGCTCACTCCTTTCAACAACGTCATATCTAAAAATAAGTGATTTTTCAGGAGAGCGATTTTAAAGTTTAAATATAGAATAAAATGTACTCAAAGTAATATAAAGCCTCAGATAGAACATTTTACTATGCAGCAGATTTTTTTAGATAATACCTGATGTTTTATCTCTGTTTGAAGAAGAATGAGTTTAAAAAGGTTAAATTTAAAAAAGTTCCTTTTGATTTATGGCATTCTTGTTCAAAGTTTCATTGATGGTGCTTGGAGCATGTCAAAATATGTCGTTATTATCACTAAAATTATACAATTTGGAAGTCTGACCTTGAAGTATTTTGACTTATGTCATCCTTGGAAGTATAATTTCATTCCAAACAGGCAATTATACCTTATTTAGATTATTACTTTTATTACATCTTCCAGTTTAAATCTAAAGAATGAGTTTGGGAAATGCATAGGAATTTTGTTATTAAGATAAAACACAAATAAAGGCAATATAATTTTATTTTCTTAGACTAATTCCAAAACATTTTCCGGAAAAACTACAAGTCTCGCACTTGGATAATACGATAATACTAATTCAAAAGTAAAAAATTGAAAAAAATAAATACAAAAGTAAAAAATAGCAACAACTAAATAATACTGTAAAACAACTAAAGACTTTCATAAAACGTTTTGTTAACTTTTGGTATTCAATTCCTTTCAATAAGTCGCATCAGGTCTTTTTTTTTAGCGTCAGAAATCTTAAGCTTTTGGTCAAAGGCATATTTTACCGGGACATAATATGGCTTGGCTTTCTTATAATTATGGCCTCCATAAAGTCTGAATCCCCATAAGAAATCATATAAAAAAAATTTGGAGAATCTATTTGAACTCGTATCACTTTGATCTCTTTAAATTTAACAGGTTGATTTTGTGTACTCTTACGATACGCAGAGGACCCATATCAGAGGTTAAAAGTTTCAAATCGAAGAAGTCTTCATATGAAAGTTCATTTACAGAAAATTGTTCACCTGTTCTTTTTGCTGTTCTGATCAAAGAAATGGGACCTTTTGGCGTATAAATTGGGCCACTTTTAAAAGCTTGTTTTATTTTTCTCTCAATCAAAGAGTGGACGGAATCCCCATCAATTTGGGTATGGCCTTTGATTAGAAATTTGTGAATGATGGAGTTAAGACCGTATTTACGGAGAGAAAAGATGTATGCGGCTAACATGAACTGATAATTTTGCTGTCCGCTACAATTATCGGAATAAAAAGTTACAACCTTTTATGTTCCAATGTTTTTCTCAATATATTTTAAAACACACGAACAGAGTTCATTTGCTCCACGGTGGCAGTTTGATTCATCTCAAATATAATATTCACTGTTGTTTTTTTTAAAGAAGATTGGTAATTTTAAAGTTTAGGACATTCAATTTAGACAAATAATAAAAAGCTGAACAGTCACCTTTTGGAAATTGCATGAGAGCTTGTAAATCATAAACTGCTAATGAGGCTTAAACCACTAGTGTATGTTTGTCATTCTCCTTCTCTTTTCTTGATAGCTCTTTTTCAACCAAATGCTGATCATAACTAACGTTTACGTTTGCCTTCAAGTTCACTTTCTCTGTCTCTGACAAATTCTCATAAGCAACACATGTTTCGCACTGATCTTTTTTGGGCTGGAAAAAACTTAAATTAAAGTCATTAGTGAAAATGTTATAGAAGTAATTGAAGCTACTGAAGATAGCATTATCTCTTTTGCAGAAGCTCACGTAATCGTTGTAAATGTCAGTTATGGTTCTTTCTATTTCAATATAGTGTTTTGTGGTGTTTTTACGCGTATAATGACTCTCAATTTTATGAATTCTATTGATATGGTCTGTAACTCTATTCCTAACAGCTTCGTTCATCTTGGGCTGATTACCATGCTTTCCTCTTTTGTCTTTGGCATCATGGCACCTGCCAGTTTATCTTTCTTCCTAAAGACAGTGCGAATAGGGTGGTCGATGATATCTAAGGTATTTCTGAGAAATAACTTACAAACACGAATGCGTCTGTCACCAAGATTAAAAAAGAACGCAGCATTGTGATTCCTTCGTGGCCTTTGTCCACCTTCCCGCACGTAACGATATTTAGGTTTGATTTCTGTTGTGCAGTGAATAAACTCCCTCTGTTTGGCAATGTCCCCCAGGGTTCAATACGCATCGAAAACACTCTTTCTTTCATCTTCAGTTATTTTTTCAGAGCACTTTAATCGGCATTTATCTTTACAAGGAGGCTTTAATTTTTCTTGCTTCTTTCACACGTTTTTCAGGTTTCTTTGAATTACTTTCGTACGTTTTTCCACTATTTCTAGTTGCCTTTAACATTTTCCTCTTCCAGCTGAATTCATTTCTTTTTCGTTTAGCTTTTTTGATTGGACTCAGAATATCAACGGTAGTAGCAACAGAGGTTTTGGCATTATTAGTTGAGACAGGGGTACTAGAAACAGATTTTAGGTCAGTAGTATTTGGACCAGCATTGTTGTTTGAAGCAGGTGTACTAGTTACAGGTAGGTTAGTAGTTTGGCTAACAGTGCTGGCTGAATGCGTGACATTAGTAGTGCTTACAGTTGCAGTTACCTTACTAACTTTACGAGCATCACTGCTTGAAGGTGTTTGGGCTATAAAAACACGGTCAATGTATTTCTGGAATTCATCTTCACTGCTTTCTTCGTCAGATGAAGGGTTCCGGTTTTTGTCTGCATCAGTAGCATCGGCAACTTCAGATTCGCTTCCATCACTTGAATCACTGGAACTGCTTGACTCCGATGAAGAAGAGGAGGAGCTTGATTCGTCAGACCTGGATCCAGAACGATGGATTCCTGCAGCAAAAAGAAAAACAAATAAAATTAAAGTTTATTTTTGATTTGGATTTTATTTTTCTTAATTTATAAGTATTTTTAAAATGGTTTTCTTTGATATTGGTTGATTTTTTTTCGCTATTTTGTTTTATAGATTATTTATTTTAACAAGTATTTCTAACAAAAATGTTAAGATTTCTCACCTCTAGCTTCAAGAGTTTTTTCATCAGCCGCTTGGTTCTTCGTATCAGTTTTATCCGTGGCACATCCATCCAATTGGTTGGCATTTTCCTCAGTAGTTGCGCTTGCATCAATGTTCTTGCTGGCTTTGTCCAAGTTTTCTTCAGCTGAATCTGCAATCAAGGAAAATAAAATAGTAGGCATACAATTGGGTAAGTCTGAAACTTAGAAAGCCAGTAGAATCACAACACTCCTTTTGTTTGTCCTCAAAATCTATTCATATTGCTCCTTTTTTAGTTAATTTACATTTAGATAATTTCTTTTTAAGTTTTTTACTAATGAACGTACTAGCTTTTGAAGATTCAGTAACATTAGTTGTGTCATTCTTCGCCACTAAAAATGTTTCCCTCTGTTCGGTTTTCTGCTTGGTTGCTGCTGACTGAAGAATACTTGAGGCATCACTGAAAGCGAGTTTACTTTTAACTCGGTAACCAGATTTTCATGAAACAAATACAAAAATATAATAAAGACTTTTACACATTCCGTGCGGAATTTTTGTTTTCTTACCAAATCACATCAGAGGAAAAACTATATTTTTTTAAAATTTGAAGTGTTACAGACTAACTTTATGTATTTCCCCCACGCTGAATCGAGTGCTCACATCAGTTTTTTTAATGCGGCTTCACAAACCAATTGCATTCAACAAAATTGCAAGTAAGAGGACAATGCGGGAGAAAGGTGAAACTTCCTGAGTTTAAAGCAATTTTGCTCAATAACCGCTGAGCTTATTTTACTCAAATTTGGTATAATGTTTTTTATGACCATAATAAGGATTTAGACAAGAGGGTTTTCGGAAATTTTACCTAGATAAAATATGGCGTGCTTATGAAAAGGTTTCCATTTTCCCCAACTTGAATTTTTTTTTTAGACGCTCTCGTCCACGTCATTATTAATACTTTGAAAATAAATGTACAAAATTTGGTCGCAGTTGCTTTTATAATTTCAGAGAAAAATCGTCTTTTTATGAAAAAAAAAAGATGAACTTTTCAAGATAAAGGTTTTTTTGACGTCATTAGCTCTTTTATTTTTGTCTTTTACCTCTTATATCGATAGTATTTAGACTCGATACTATCGCTTGTCTATGATGTAAACAGTCATGTGAATTGTTTTCTTTTCTAATATACGTTAAATTTTATTGTTTTCTTTTCTAATATACGTTAAATTTTATAGCATATACCTAATCACTAAAACCAAAACCAAAGTCAAACAATCAAATCAAAAGTTTTTGAGACTCGTTTACCGTTTTTTCTCGAATTAAAAAAAAAAGTTGGAAAGTAGAAATAAACGTTCAAGATTATCTATCAAAACAATTGAGTACCATTTACTGCATATTTAGTGTTATGTACCCTAACATTTTCTCTCCTCCACTGTCAGATGAATTTCCACATGAAACATCTTCTTGAATAATATCTAGTGCTAACTTTGTCAACATTTCCCCTCGAGAAGTCATAATGATCAATCTGGAAAAGGGAAAAGTTAATTACCAATTAGGTGACCTGGTGGTCTAGGGGTAAGGTGTCAGACTTCTGTGCTAGCGGCCGGGGTTCAATCCTCGGTCCCGGCACAGATTTATCTGATTACCAAGCCCTTACTTCACCTCTGACAAGACATCTTGTGAATGTGGGGAATGCCAGGCCTCCAGCGTGGTTCGGATTCCACGTTAAACTGTAGGTCCTTCATTTCATCTCACAATCACCCTACCATTACACATTAGCGTAAGTGCGTATAACCCGAATGGGTAGTAAGACGCGGTGCTAATAATAATAATAATAATAATTACCAAATGAAGAAGTGATAGGAAGAAGCATGCGAAACCTGTGACGACTTGCAAACAGTAGATCGTTTTACTGACAGTAATGACACATTCCAAAATGAAACTGAATTTTCTAATAAGGGGCCTACTTTTCTTTGGAAGAGTGTCATAAAGCAAATTGATCCAAAACCACTTTGTCTGAGACAGACATTTTTATTGACAATAGTGTAATAAGTTAAAATAGTCGATGTCTCTCATTTACTGTGCAAGAACGTCATAAATAAAAATAAACGGTAACAGGACTCCTTTGGTTTCCCTTACAATACTGACATAAAACCAAATAGTACGTTCTTGATACAAAGCTAAGAATGAAAAATGCTATTACCTTGTGCGCAAAACTGTTTTCTGAATAAATAATAATACACTCTTGCACTAAACGACACAGATGTTTCTTGTTCAACGGCTCAACGACAACTAACTTGTGAGTTGGGATACTCTTGCAAAGAACAGTGCTGAAATATTTTATAATGCAGAAACGACACTTCTGGTCTCTAGCGGCTAAATATTGAGTTAGAGATATGACGATCTTGCAGGGATATATACTACTCTTTCAGGGCATTCTGAAAACAGGCATAACTCAAAATCGTGGATTTTTGAGATATGGCGTTGAAAGGAGTGAGTGAAATATAAAAATGTATACATACATACATACATACATACATACACATAGGAGCATATATATATACACACACACACACACACAATACACTAGAGAGAAAGAATAAATTCTATCATTTGTGTTAAACATAACAGGCTGGAACAAAATCTTAACAAAAAATGAGAAAAGTCTAATTAGTAATATGAAATACAACTGTTATAAACTATATTTTAACTGTTTGATTATTAATGTATAATTTGTAATGATTTTTAAAGTTTGACACCTCTGATATGTTGGACATTTCTGTTGGTATAGTGTTATACAGTAAGATCATGATATTTAGTACCATATTTAACTGTATTAAAATATCTATGAGATAATTTCCTTGTATTTCTTGTGTTGTAACCGCTTGAGTATTCTAGAATGGATGTAGATTTTAGCTTGTTTGTATTTATTTTATAAAAATGGATGCCTATATGATAAACAATAATTTTTTCGAGTGGCATTAACTCAAGATGTGTATAAATCTCCAAAGAATTATAGTATGTATTAAATGGCAAAAGATAAAGGGCGCTAATTATTCTAGTTTGTAGATCTGACGATCTCTTTAGTCTTAAATTTGTTGTATGACCCCAGATATTGTTCATATAAATTAAATGCAAGTGATTCATTGAGTAATATAAGGAAAGTTTATCAGATTTTGTTAATATATAAGCATAACTACGTACAGCACCAGCTTAAGTCACGCAAAAGGAAAAATAATCATAATTCATATTATTGTATGAATAAGGCTGTATTTTAAATGGCACAACAACACGTCTTTTCGCTATTGGGGCTTTAAATTAGTTATTAATATGAAAGTAATTTAAAAAATACACATATGTTAACTAAATATATGTATAACTGTATCTTTCTTACAAAATCCTCTTTCATTCTTGATAGTTACTAAAAATAAATAAGCGGACGTCTGTGCGCTTAATAAATAACTTAGTAATTAACGGATTGCATAGGTCCCTGCCTTAAAATTCACGTTTATTTAAATGCCATTCCCACATTATTAGTTACTAAAAACCTTGGTTAATGCCCTCTCCATCAGCCATCCTAGGTCAACATTTCACGACTTCAGTATGACAAGGTTCCAACTCGTGATTCCGGGATGACAAGGTTTCAATTGACCTGTTAGTCAAACTTATAAAATAACAGTTGAAGTTTTGAATACGTATATTTTTGAAGTTATACTTCTTTAGGCGCGTTATGAAAAAATGATGAGAGTGAAATTTTAAGATGCGCGCGCATCACTGTAACAC
>CABFVZ010001250.1:4251-21141 GCA_902151445.1 Timema monikensis
GTTTGTTTGGTGGGGTTGGTTTCTGGGTATGTTTGTTTGGTGGGGTTTGTTTCTGGGTATGTTTGTTTGGTGGGGTTGGTTTCTGGGTATGTTTGTTTGGTGGGGTTGGTTTCTGGGTATGTTTGTTTGGGAGTTGAAACACACACAACTGCCACTTGTCAAGAATTTAGAGGCGAAAACTACTCTAAATAAGTTCAAGGGGCATCAAGTTTTCAAAAGTTTTTCATCTTTGGATCCTTGAACATTTCTTTGACTAAGTTTTTTTAATCCCACTCTACTCTCCACAAATAAGGGTTTTCCGCTGGTGTGTTTAGCACAATTGTGTCCACTCTACTGTATAACCTGCCCACTCTCTACTGTATAACTTGCCCGCTCTCTACTGTATAACTTGCCCACACTCTACTGTATAACTTGTCCGCTCAATATTGTATAACTTGCCCGCTCTCTACTGTATAACTTGCCCGATCTCTACTGTATAACGTGCCCACTATCTACTGTATAACGTGCCCACTCTACTGTATAACTTGCCCACTCTCTACTGTATAACTTGCCCACTCTATACTGTATAACTTGCCCGCTCTCTACTGTATAACTTGCCCTCTCTCTACTGTATAACTTGCCCGCTCTCTACTGTATAACTTGCCCTCTCTCTACTGTATAACTTGCCCACTCTCTACTGTATAACTTGCCCACACTCTACCATATAACTTGCCCTCTCTCTACCATATAACTTGCCCTCTCTCTACCGTATAACTTGCCCACACTCTACTGTATAACTTGCCCTCTCTCTACTGTATAACTAGCCCATTCTACTCGTAGCTTAGCTCACGCCACAAAGGAATAATCACATTATGATCCAGACCTAAAATAAAGTGTAATAAGGCTGTAGAGTAAGTCCGTGGCTGTATCCTGAGAATATTTTTGAGGCAGAAGAGAAGAGGCTCAGAGCAAAGTCTTCTGACAGGAGATGGCAAGGAATTAATTTGAACAAAGACCCATCTTGAAGTAATTTGAAGTGTTTTAATACATAATTGAGGTTGGGGGTATACATTTGCAGGACTTTGATAGCCCATAGACCATTCCATTCTTGAATTGAGGTTTTATGGAGTGCGCAGTTGCCAGATTGTATCCGCCTGGGACAAATTGACAATTTTTTTATTAAAAATTTGTCAAGTTATGCAATGTTTATACACTTTATGGCAATAAATTTGAAGTTTGGCTATTTCAATAAATGTGTCTTATTGGCTTATTTCAATATATGTGTTTTATTGTGTTCACTATTGCTAGTATACATTAAACCCCACTAGAAATAGACGTTGCACAAAATTACCAGTGATGAGTAGGTTGGATTTTAATTATGACATGTCGGACTTAAGATGGGTTTTTTTACAAATCAGTTAAACAAATATTCCCCCCTCCTCTATTCATAAAAATGTGTGAGTACTTTTTTAAACACTTATTTATCTTATTCACACTTTATAATACAAGTAGTTACAACCTTATATTTACGTTTGATGACAATTACGTTTAAATCACCAAATACCACGTAGGCCTCCATCAAAATAATGACCGAAACATAACATTAACACGAGTAGAAGCTCACTACTGGTGCACATACGCCTAGGTACGTTTCAAATAGCTGTTTTTGGACACGTCTGGCGTCTTTGTTCTGGATATCAGCAAATTAAACTAATTCAAATCAGAAATATATCTGAAGGACGAGAAAAGTTGCGACGATTAAATCCACTGGTATTTACCTGGGACCATGACAAAATCACTTTACTAAACCTACACTAGATAATGCTTTGTTTTATTTAGTACTAGATAGCTGTTGCCCGCGGCTTTGCTCGCGTGGAAGTTGATTATATACAAATACGAAAATATACATATGTATTTACAGATTAATTTAAAATATTACGTTACGTTGATGACCATACCTTGACCTCAGATCAAAAATAATGCAAGTCCGATACAAACTTTCACCCCCTTTTTCATCCCTTATTAAATAAAATTTCCAAAATTCCTGAAACACGTATTTATTTGTTTTACGTCAATAACCGAAATACAAAATTTTGTTTATGTAACTTTCAAAATGACGGACTTTCATACATATTATCATCCCCTATTTTGACCCCTTTGGGGTGGAATTTTCTAAAATCCTTTCTTAGTGGGTGCCTACATAACAAAATGAATATACAGTCCGAATTTCATGCTTGTAGCCTTGATAGTTTGCGCTCGGCGATGATGAATCAGTCAGTCAGTCAGGACATGTTATTTTATAAGTATAGATATTTTACGTGCACTTTTAGACCATCCTGATTATTTCAACAGACGACTTACAAACTAGCCTAATACTTAGAAAAACACAACATTCAATTTACCAACTATAAATCATCTACCGGGCCAGGAATGTAACCTGGTATCCCAATATCATTTGGCACGCGCACTACCGACTGTGGTAAGTATTGACCCCCAGCGGGTTTTCTTACAAAATAAATTCGAATTATTTTTATAATTTATTTCACATAATTAAATATACCCATGTAAAATCAAAAGAAAATAAGTTTCAAACATGACATGACATCAAATCTTTTTTTCCCCCAATATTTCAAGAGGTGTGTGTATTTATTTATTTAAAAACACTCTTGTGAAATATATCCATTTCAAACTTCACAGGCGTTGCTTATAACTATTATTACTACAGCCCCCATAACATTATTCGTAATTGGAACGAGACTTATGACGTGATATATTTGGAAACTTGTGAAATAGATAAAAATGTTAATATTTATATTTTGTAAAAAAATAATGATATAACACTTTTATTAGGGTAGCTTATATTACTTTAAATAGATGCATCAGTGAATGTTATAATTTCATTGAAATAAACATGTTCATTTTAAGCTTTAAAATGTCAACCCTACTGGGCAGAATGACAGTGCTAACAGGGTAACCGATGGGCTAAAAAAAGAAGACAAGACGTGTCCATAAGAGCCTGCACTGCAATTTAAGAGTGGAATGGCCTCTATAGCTTATTAGCAAGACTTGCTCAAATATCAAATCTTTTTACCAAACATTTGTTCAAAGTTTCTCAAACTGAGTAGGAAAAAAAAAAAAGCCTTTTAACAATTAGGAAAAAGTATATTTATTTTTTTACCGGGTATTATTCTGGAATGTTGTTCTAGGGTTTGATTGGCTAACTTGACAGATCTATTTTAATGTAAGGCGTTGTCAACACTTACAGGTAAAATATTATCATATAATATTGATAAATGACTATTTTTTCTCCGTCCGACACACTTGTAACCCAAAGTTACACCCACGTATAACACACAGACTACTGGCTGTGTAACACCAGTCCAATGAAAGTATCTCCAGTACAAAACGTATTAGCGTAATGACGGCAGAACACTGTTATGTAGTAATTGACCGCAGGCGTAAAAAGTAAAAACGGGTGAATATAGAGCATTGTCCACGTGTGCCAACCTTGCGGCTCCACCCGCCTGCTGAGCTGTCATTTGCATGCAGGCTTACCACCCCACTCACTCCCGCCGTTTTTACACCGTATTAATTACCTGATCCCATGGTCCAAGCGAGCGGTGGTTCATACCACATTAACCCCTCGACCACACACAACTCAACACCGTGTCTGTCGCTTTTAATAATTGCTAGAAAGAAGGATGCAAGGGACTGCACCAGCATTCGTCTGGAGATAGAACAGGGAAAACTATGTAAAACATAGCCTCAATTTACCTGATCAACGATATAGCCCTGCCATTACGACTCAGATAACTAACTCTATATTATATGGGCGTCACACCTTGCGAGGAGCAGTTCTTTGTTTATATCTCGTAAACTAGCCTAGCAGAGAACAGTTATTTGTTTATATCTTGTAAACTAGCCTAGCAAAGAACAGTTATTTGTTTATATCTTGTAAACTAGCCTAGCAAAGAACAGTTCTTTGTTTATAACTTGTAAACTAGCCTAGCAAGGAGCAGTTCTTTGTTTATATCTTGTAAACTAGCCTAGCAAAGAACAGTTCTTTGTTTATAACTTGTAAACTAGCCTAGCAAAGAATAGTTATTTGTTTATAACTTGTAAACTAGCCTAACAAAGAACAGTTATTTGTTTATAACTTGTAAACTAGCCTAACAAAGAACAGTTATTTGTTTATAACTTGTAAACTAGCCTAACAAAGAACAGTTCTTTGTTTATAACATGTAAACTAGCCTAGCAAAGAACAGTTCTTTGTTTATAGCTTGTAAACTAGCTTAGCAAAGACCAGTTCTTTGTTTATAACTTGTAAACTAGCCTAGCTAAGAACATCACTGACAGCATCTGTCGAGATGTTCCAATGAAGCTCACTTGGTCAAGCAATCGACTTCCACGAAGGGTTGTTCCTATAGAGATTATACTGAAACCGGACATTCCTCTCAACACGGCAGGGATGTAATATATCTCCTCTCAACACGGCAGGGATGTAGTGTATCTCCTCTCAACACGGCAGGGATGTAGTGTATCTCCTCTCAACACGGCAGGGATGTGGTGTATCTCCTCTCAACACGGCAGGGATGTAATGTATCTCCTCTCAACACGGCAGGGATGTAGTGTATCTCCTCTCAACACGGCAGGGATGTAGTGTATCTCCTCTCAACACGGTAGGGATGTAGTGTATCTCCTCAACACGGCAGGGATGTAGTGTATCTCCTCTCAACACGGCAGGGATGTAGTGTATCTCCTCTCAACATGGCAGGGATGTAGTGTATCTCCTCTCAACACGGCAGGGATGTAGTGTATCTCCTCTCAACACGGCAGGGATGTGGTGTATCTCCTCTCAAACACGGCAGGGATGTGGTGTATCTCCTCTCAACACGGCAGGGATGTGGTGTATCTCCTCAAGCCCTAATACCACTACAAACATCTCTGTTGAGACTTTCCGCGCCACGCCACTGCCTGCTACGCTCGCTGATGGGGGCACAGGGAAGCGAAGCGAAAATGTGATTTGCGCCCACGCCGCCTGCCTCCAGGGAGACGCACGTCGTGCTTTGATCTCGCCGACAAGCCGCGTAACAAGCGTCCAACTCCCGCCACTCGGCGTCGCTCGTTGGACGACTCAGGACCGATTACAATTTATTGACTCAATCTTGAGTTTAGAACAGAAATACCTCTGAGAATAAAACCTTCCCTTCAGGAATACATTCTAGATATAGTTCTAGGGGAGTGAATCGACCATGTTGCATTTAGTGCGTTAGCCAACTATCATTCTAAATAAATGAAGTGTAGCACATATTTTTAACTTAAATATATTTGTGGTTTGAATTAAAATCAAATATCTCGCCTCTAGGATTATGGGTATGTTACTTACTCTTATATTTTTCACGGGTATGATCACTGTTTCATATGTTACAGGCTCTTATATTTTTCACGGGTATGATCACTGGTTCATATGTTACACGCTCTTATATTTTTCACGGGTATGATCACTGGTTCATATGTTACTTACTCTTATATTTTTCACGGGTATGATCACTGGTTCATATGTTACACGCTCTTATATTTTTCACGGGTATGATCACTGGTTCATATGTTACACGTTCTTATATTTTTCACGGGTATGATTACTGGTTCATATGTTACACGCTCTTATATTTTTCACGGGTATGATCACTGGTTCATATGTTGTCTTGATATCACTCACCTCAAGGTTCAATAGTTTATATAAAAGTTAAAATTGTTTGTCTAGCGACCGATAAAGTTTTAGTTTAGAAGTACTTGTACCGATACCAAGATATTTTTATTTTTTATTCGAATTTATTAAACTGTGGTTTGAAGACTCAACCTTATTTTAGTATCTTAAAAAGAGACACTAATCTAAACTATTGTGGACTTTGTTTATTTTCAGGCCCCAAGGTCTGCTAACACGTTATAATGACTGTTGAATACGGCCATCAAAATGTAACTTCTTGGTCGAATATGTCAGAAAATATAATTATTTTCATATCGACTTAAAATAGAGGCTTGTGAGGGATTGTTTTGACAAATTATGGCTACAAATAATTACGGATATATAACTATTGACAAAATTCTCCTCCCCTATTAAACACTGTTCAGTCCATAAATCTGACAACATATTTTATTTTCTGAAAACCCGTCACAAATATGCTTATCAGTTTAACCGAGTTCACCAACTATTATTGAACAATTTGAGATCTTCAAACAAAACAAATTGCTTTGTACTTTCTCGCGATCTTTGACAAACATCCTTTTCTAGCTCTTTAAACATTCGTGATCGGCTTTTCAGTCTGTTATGTTCTGTTTGAAGTTCCGCTTTCAACACTCCTCACTTATTGTTACTTTTATTAGCGTCTCCTTCATATTATTGTTTTATTGTTTCATACTTCATATTATTGTTTTATTGTTTCATAGAGTTTGTTATCTGAACTGAACAATCGGATCACCAACTGAACACCTTGATACATACAGAGGGGGTGAGCACCTTGATACAAAGGAGGTGAACACCTTGATACAGAGGGGGTGAACACCTTGATACAGAGGGGGTGAACACCTTGATACAGACGGGGTGAACACCTTGATACAGACGGGGTGAACACCTTGATACAGGCGGGGTGAACACCTTGATACAGACGGGGTGAACACCTTGATACAGGCGGGGTGAACACCTCGACAACATTATGTCCCAGAGAAAGAGAGAGAGAAACTGTTCTGGTTGCTATCTCCATGTCCCAGAGAGAGAGAGAGATACTGTTCTTGTTGCTATCTCCATGTCCTAGAGAGAGACACTGTTCTTGTTGATATCTCCATGTCCCAGAGAGAGAGAGAGACACTGTTCTGGTTGCTATCTCCATGTCCTAGAGAGAGACACTGTTCTGGTTGCTATCTCCATGTCACAGAGAGAGAGAGATACTGTTCTTGTTGATATATCCATGTCCCAGAGAGAGAAACTGTTCTTGTTGCTATCTCCATGTCCCAGAGAGAGAGAGATGCTGTTCTCCTCCACCCCCACAAGGAATAAGAGGCGGCGCTCCGCCTACCGCTGCTTGGTCCAGCAGGCGCCCGTTGCCATGGTTATGGTGCACGCTCCGCCTCCTGGGCTAGGAGGGAGGAGGGAAAGAATAAATCAGGAGTTGTACAAGTTCCATCCCTCCTTTCGTCATAGCCAAACTGGTGTTGTACCGACGCGGTACCTGGGTTCGATCAGGACCGGAGCCTCTGAGCCGTTATTGACATAGTATGTCGGACAGAAGTTTCACGAAAAGTAAACATTACAAGTGTAAGTTGGAATATACAATAGCTCAAAGCTTAGATAACAAGGTAATGACGAAGATTAATACGAGTTGGATCGAAACTATTTCTACCGTCCAGCTTTAGAATACTCATTCATCCATCTCGTGACTGCTTGATCCCCGTACATGGCTTGTGTCAGGACAGGATTGAACAATCATTGGGTAGTTTTCACACTGGACAATAGCAGTCTTGTTGTTCATTGTAACATGAGGCTAACCTTAGGTTGACAATATCAGTCTTGTTCATTGTAACATGAGACTAACATTATGTTGACAATAGTAGTCTTGTTCATTGTAACAAGAGGCTAACCTTATGTTGACAATAATAGTCTTGTTCATTGTAACATGAGGCTAACCTTATGTTGACAATAGCATTCTTGTTCATTGTAACATGAGGCTAACCGTATATTGACAATAGCAGTCTTGTTCTAGTTAGTTAAGCCGTCGACATGAGGTCGGGGTTCTAGTCCAGTACGGATGTTTTTACCCTTTTATTTTTTTCCACTCACCCTCTACGCCAGTGGTTCCCAACCTTTTTCAGATGACGCCACCCACCTTTTATTTTGGGATGGTTATAAAAAAATCTTAAAAAAAGTATTATTTTCTAGTTACTTTGTTTTATACAAAAATAAATGTAACACTGGCAGCAAAATGATAAGGCTGGCACTGTTTTGTTTTAATCACTTCTTGAATATTGAGTTTGATGTTTGACGGATCACACCGCAAATCACTTTCCACTTGGGAGTCGACAAACGCCATTTAGTTTTTATGAAAACCAGAGTAGTGGAAATCCGGCGGTGTTGCATGTGGCTATAGTGGTAACTGAGGGGGTGGTAGAGAGGAGAATTGGGGGGTGAATCTGAGGCTTGCGGGCTTGAAAATAAACACACGCATGCGTACGAGTTTCTTACTTCTGGCTGGTCATATAGTTGGTAAATTAGGCCTACAGATACTGGTAGGCATATTTTACAATACCGCAAGTAAAAATTAGCTTACTTTGGAAAAGGGATTAAAATAAAAATTGTCTTCAGTTCCTAAATGATTTTTAACATTATTTTCTAATGATTCTGCGCCTCCCTGGTAAGTGATCCCCGACTCCCTGGTAAGTGATCCCCGACTCCCTGGTAAGTGATCCCCGCCTGTTGAGAACTACTGTTCAACATGAATACAGTAAGATTGCCACGAACCATTCAAAACCGGTGAAAAGACACGGGATATTTTTTTGTCTAGAGCATTGTTGTACGGATGTGAAGCCTAGGTTTGTCTAGAGCATTGTTGTACGGATGTGAAGCCTAGGTTTGTATGGACAGTCAGTAATGAATGGGTGGTATGAAAGGGAATATAACAGGTTAATGTGAAAGAAGCGTCTTACGTTGGCTCGGGCATGTTGACAGGATGAGTGTGGATCGAGCGAATGACGAAGTAGATATATTATGAAGGTATAGTGTGGATCAAAAGGAAGGGGCAGGCCATGTGAAGACGTGGCTAAACGTTGTGGACGAACGTGCCAACAAGAGAACCATTAGAAGTTTTAAGAGCATGTATGGATGATGTTGAAGGGTTGAAGGCAGTATGCAAGGACAGGGAAGTGGGTATAAAGTTGTTGTTTTTAGATATATGCACAGTTTCTTGCCTACAGCTTGGTTCACACGTCCTCCGAAAATAGAGACCAGAATCTGTATGCTGACCCATGATGCATTGCAACGCTAACTTCAAACAGCTGACTATCAACATAATTTATTTTCTACTATATAGACATATATTTTAGATCATTCTCCTGATGGATGTTTCCAGGTTATAACGCTGTGTCTGACACAATCCATTACCTGATTACACACGCTTTACATTAACGGGTTATTTCAAAGCTCCTCACAACGGACAAAGAAACTGTCTGCTTGCTGTTAGCTCTACAGCGCATGCGCACTGATTATAAATGGTTGGTTCTGAGATTTGATTGGTTCTCCTCTGCCGAACATCTCAGACAGAGCGCACGAAGTAGAAATGAGTTAAACTTTAACAGAACAGCTCGCACCGATGAGACGGAAATCTTGTGATTGGCTTAGATCTCGTCATGTGACCACGTTTCTGTTCTGCGCTTGTTTATCGTCGAACGTGTGAACCCACAGTACCCCGTAAGGAAACGGCATGGTTATGTATGTATGTATGTAAAATACAGGTAATTTTAAAAATAACTCAACACAATTGGGAAATGTACGAATTTTCGGCATTTAACTACAAACTATTTCAAATAGTGACTGAGGAACCAAGAACCCAGGTCTAACCTCTTCTCCATGTAACACTGTCTTGTATAAATGTCAATTCGTCGGGTTCTAAACACACAACTTCACAAACATCTATTTTATGATAAATAAACGACAGGGCCGTGCGGTAGATTTTCTCAGTATGATGCAAGTCTTCGAAATGCCGCCCCTTAAATGTGTTTTTTTTCTTTAAAATAACCTTCGATTGTGATTTTATTTTGAAAATATAAACTTTACCCTTCTAACTTTAATTTTAGTAAATTCATTTATTAGGGATGTGTAGTCAAGAGTGGCAGCCAATGTAGACTCAATAGAAATTAATGACAGATTTCTAAGTTTTGTTCGGCTTATTGAACTTCTTCAGTAGTGTTTTATTAATTTTAATTGGGAAAAACTTATTTTCCCACTAGCTACAGAGATAAAGAGTGTTGATAAAATTCTCAGAGCTACAACATACCTTCGCAAAGATGCAACCGAGGGGGTAAGGGATGAGGGGGTCATTGAAAATTATTAAATATGATGATGCTTATCATGCTCTTAAAATAGCTTTGATAAAATAACTATAGAAATGAGTTGCAAAGCTAGTAAGATTTGTAGATAACATAACATAATAAATAGATAACGAATATCTGTCAAATTGACAGCTAGCAGCCGTTTTGACATATGCCTTTCTTTAACTTGCTATTGTATTGTCTACGTATATGATTTTGGTAAAAAGAGCAATAAATAACGAAGGCAAAAGTAGGAAAATGCAAATATTTACTAAGAACTCTCTCTCTCTATCTCTCTCATATATATCACACACAGAACGCAATATCACTTAAATAACTCTCTCTCACACACACAGGCACACGTTCTGCACCTGAGATATACCCAGTCCATGCAAATAATACTTTTTAATTCGAGTCCCTATTGCCATAACATAATCAATTTCAATGATAATTCTCTTACCTTATCTACTTTTTAAACACAAAAACTGAATTAGTATAAATGCAAAAATATTATACTGATACAGATATATTATATATCTGATTTAAACATAGCACAGCCACTTGCCACTTCTTGAGACAAACAAACATTTAAAAAAAATCAAATATTTTCAATAATGGTGAGCTCAAAGCAGAACTATCAAGACGTAACTCGTGCAATTGTTTTTTGTGATAATTGCCGCCTCAGCTTTTAGGAGCGGCCGCGCGGTGTATTACAAACAAAAATAACAGCTGGGCGCTGTCAGATCTAAAGTCTTTCGGCAGGGGCTAGCCAACAATACACCTGCACCAGAAACCAAAATCAAAGGGTAACGAAAGCGCTTAGGTAGAGGTGTGCGATAAATCATAAATCGTATTACATCAATATCGGAATAATATAGACCAATATAGAAAAGCGTTGCGTAAATTATTTTAATTATTGAATGGTTCTTTGATTTCGCTGCTTATGCCGCCCCCTTACGGTGCAATTCTCTGTATCATAGCACGGCCCTGGCTACACCACAGACAGGGAAAACATGGAAATGTCAGGGAATTTAAATAATTTACTTGACCACTGCTCCTTAACATTTAAACAGAAGTGAGAGATTTTGTTTCTCGGTAGAGATGGTCGTACATGAATTTTTTACAACTAATTAGCACAGGAAAACAACATTAAACACTAAAAATAAATTATAATGTTGATGTTGATGTTTGGTAGATCTTAGGATTGTTTTCGAAAATACGACCAATCTAATAAACAGAAAAATTGCCATTCACAATAAAGAAAAACTTTAATATGTACCTCTGGTATCCCTTGTCTGAACATTATGTTTCTCTGGTAGCCTCTGTCAGAATATAATGTTCTTACAGTAGCCTCGGTCTGAATATAATGTTCTTACAGTAGCCTCTGTCTGAATATAATGTTCTTACAGTAGCCTAGGTCTGAATATAATGTTCTTACAGTAGCCTCGGTCTGAATATAATGTTCTTACAGTAGCCTCGGTCTGAATATAATGTTCTTACAGTAGCCTCGGTCTGAATATAATGTTCTTACAGTAGCCTCGGTCTGAATATAATGTTCTTACAGTAGCCTCGGTCTGAATATAATGTTCTTACAGTAGCCTCGGTCTGAATATAATGTTGTTACAGTAGCCTCGGCCTGAATATAATGTTCTTACAGTAGCCTTTGTCTAAACATAATGTTCCTCTGGTAGCCTCTGTCTGAATATAATGTTCTTACAGTAGCCTCTGTCCGAGCATAATGCTCCTCTCGTTGCCTTGTCTAAACATAATGATTCATTTTTACAACCTACAATCCATATTTAAGATGATACTCCTGAAAATACATAACTTCATTTAATTTGATGTCCAGTAATATTATCAAATAGCCTACATACAAATTAGAACACCCTCTTCTCTATTATGGTAATTATTTCTGAATGTTTCACTCTCCTCGCCCTTTGTTCGTGCTTTATTGAGGGAAATTTCTTATATCCTTAACCGGAGAGATGCGTACCACTAGTTAAGAAGAACTACCAAAGTGATATTTTCACCGTCGTATCTTATTGCAGTTGGAACATTTACACTTTGAATCAATTTAAGGCTAAGTTTGAATTTAATTATTTATACAGGTGACCTGTGGTCTAGGGGTAAGGTGTTGGACTTCTATGCTGGAGGGTCCGGGGTTCAATCCTCGGTCCCGGTGTGGCAGGAAATCTTTAGGCTAGGACATTTTTAGGTAGTGGCTCTTTGTTAATGCCGCCCTTAGGAAGTGTGTGTGCATGTGTATCAGAACAAATTAAACCAATTTGCTAGTGTATCTTTTCGGACGTTTATTAATTTGATTGCATATATTTAGTTTATTGTTAGTATGGATAAATACTGCCTATTCAGGCCTTGGGAAGAGTAGCCAACATCAAAAAGTCAAGATTCTCTTTTACACGAAGATAGCTGCAGGGAGTATTTTTATGAACAGTTTATAAATAATAACTTACTCATCATTTGCTTGCTCAGCGATAGTGATAATATTAATCTAAATATAAAATGACCCAAAATGTAAAACTTTTTATTTATTTATATTTATGAAGTCACGAAGCTTCGACATTTATCAAAATCTAAAGTTCAATTTTTTGACGATCACAATACTTTCTCTCTCCAAGGGGTTGAGAAAGTAAAAACTCAAAGAGCTTCTAAGGCGGTCCATATTTTTTTAAATGTTAAAGACTACTCTAAATAAATTCTTAAGACTTACGGCATTCGAGTTTTAAAATATTTCAGAGGAAGGCCTTTCTAAATAACTTATAGAGGCGTGTGGGCGTGTGACTACTTTATAATTATATAATATAATTTAAAATGTTATATATTTGTATGTGTGTTTAAATTTAAATCTCATTTATGGGAGGTGCCAGAGTAAAAAAGGTGTCAAATATTTAAAGGCTTTTGACATAATATGCTAATTAATTGTCTTTCTTTTTTCCCTTTTAAGATATGATTAAAAAAACCACTGGTGTTGATACTGTGATGGTTTTGGTAAATAACTAAGGTGTGAGAGATTGAATAAAGTAGCACTAATATCCTTGGACACGAATTTCCTAGCCAACATTGAAATTATTAGACCACTGTTCGGTGTCAAAGAGATGCCGTTCTTTTGATTGCGTGCCGATGCTGTACTATAGTCCTTCTTGCATTCAGACTAATAATATCCTGGACTAATGTTTTCCGTTTACATCGGCACAGATTTATCTGATTGCCAAACCCTTCCTGCACCTCTGACAAGACGTGTAATAATCACAACTTGTGAATGTGTGAATAATAATAATAATAATTATTATTATTTATTCCAAATACCCAGATCAGTGGGCACGTGGGATATGACACGTCAGACTCGTGTGGCTTAGTCGGTTATTGTTGGGGAGGCTGGTGTTCAAATCTCGGCTGGGTAACAGAGGATGTTCACTCTTACAGTTGCTCATATCACCCTGTGTGAACTACTCTCTTCTCTCTCTTTCTCTCTACCTCTCTCTCTCACCGCTATCTCCCTCCCTACTGCTCTCGTTCTCTTTGTGTAACAGTCGCCGCTAAACATCAAAGAGACTCCAAACATAAAAAGCCTCTCTCTGTCTCTCTCCCTCGTGCACAAACACACAAAGCTTTGATGTCGTGCCGCCAGTGGCTGTTGGTTGCTCTGTCTGTGTCCGGGACTCAGTCGCGAGTTGGCCGGAGCGCGATGCACATCTGCTGCAGACGTAGCCTGTGACGTAGCCTGTGACGTAGCTCGCAGCACAGTTCACATGCCGCCGAAGGCATACCGCTACCGCTCGGAGGCGGACTTGGAACGCGCCTTATTTCGTTGGTTCGAACGCTATCAGTCGCTGCGCGCCGCTCGTAGGACAGACACCGACAGAGAAGTGACAGTGCTGCTGTCTGTGGATGAGTTGCGCAACAAGGCGCGTAGTCTGGCCAGACGTCTGTGCGTCCCGCGGGAAGTGGTGACGCGGCGGTGGGTGAAGCGGTGGCAGTCGCGCTACGGACTGCCCACCCCTGGTGCCGTGGCTCCCCCTGCCCCTTCTGACGTCACAGAACAACTGCCGGTCGTGAAGCGGGAACACGTCTCCCCCTCCCATTTGAGCGACAGTCAAGTGTACTGCGCCTTCGTCTTCCAACTGGACTGGCGCAGTCTCCCGGACCGAAGTTTGGAACAGGAGGGGCGGGTGTGGGTGTTAGGAGCGAGCGACCGCACGGGCCGACACCGGACCCGCCTCCTGGTGGCGGGACAACTGTGGAGGCCGCCCTGCCTCCAAGGAGTGAACATGCTGAGCCAGCCCGTAGTGTACGCTGGGGGTGGAAATGGGACTATCACCCCCGACCTGTTCTCCTGGTGGCTTCAGGGGGAGTTTATCCCCGCCGCTTCCCACCTCCACCCCGATGGGGTCGTTTTAGTCGTGGAGAAGAGCGCATTTTTGCCCTCGGACACTGATTTCACGTCCCTGGACGGTAAAGTGGTGATGAAGGTGTTACCGGAGGCGACGCTAGACTGGCCTGTGGTGGTGGCGGAGCTGAAGACGCGTTACGCCATCTCCTTGCTATCCGCTGTCAACAGAGACGTCTCCGTGGCGGATATACTCGCCCAACATTCTCTAAAGGAGGCGTTCCCTCTGCTGCATCGCGCGTGGCTCAATGTCCGCTCCGAGACTTTCTCTCGCTGTTGGTCGGCGCCTTGTCTTGAGCCACCCCTGCTGTGCCTGACGTCACGTGGTGCCGCCTCCCCAATTCAGCTGCAGGAGGACCGTGCGCTCCTATTGGAGCTGCAGTGGTTGTCTCATGACCTTGGTTTGGAGGTGGCAGACGAGGACCTCTCTCAATGGGCCCGTGGGGGTGGGACGCCGGTTTCTTTGAAGACCGAGGCCGTGGAGGACGGGGAGTGGGAGGTGCCCTCCCCCTTGGAGGCGGTGGACCATCTCACGCAGGCGCTCCGGTGGATGGAAACGGAACCACTCGATCCGGGCCTACTGATGCTCGTCAGAGATATCATCTCCCTGGCTAAACAGGCACGTCCCTACAAACTTAGAGCAGGTACAACGTCCCTACAAACTTAGAGCCGGTATAACGTCCCTACAAACTAGAGCAGGTTCAACGTCCCTACAAACTAGAGCGGGTTCAACATCCCTACAAACTAGAGCAGGTACAAGGTCCCTACAAACTAGAGCAGATACAGTGTATTTACAAACTAAGAGAAGGTACAATGCTCTTACAAACTTAGAGCAAGCACATGCCCCTACAAACTTAGAATAAGTACAACTTTGCTACAAACGTTTTTAACGTAGGATTTTAAGTTTGTTTCTTTTTGATCTAATTAAATCTTAGCTCAATCTCTTACTTGATATAACTCCAAACTTTACCCGTTTCGGTGGCAGCATGGTCTAAAACCTTGTACATATTGGGCTCAAAGCTCAGAAACGGCAAATGGACGGATTTTTTGCTCAATCCTAGGATTGGACGTTTAAGATGACCAAAACCGAAAGTTCTCTTCAATTTCGGGATTTGGCCGTCTCCAAACAACCAAACCTGGGATTGTGCAATTACCAAACGAACAAAGTTGAAAATACAGTCGTTAGGTTAGGTTAGGTTAGGCTTCATAAAAACACATTTGGTTGGATAGTTTTAAATAAATTTGTAATTTCTGTCCAGTTCTGTTTCCATATCAATGAGATCCACTTGCCCTCTTGAATTCTCGTGATTGCTCAAAATTGAGCCTGTTCAGTCTGGCCGAGAAACGAACTAAAAGGTTGTTTCAAGTTTTGGTCGTTTAGTAATTTGCACAATATAGGTTTGGTTGTTTGGAGACGGCCAAAGCCCGAAATTGAATAGAACTTTGGGCTATGGTCATTTCAAATGTCCACTTCCAGAATGGAGTGAAAAATATGTCCATTGATTGTTTATGGGCTTTGCGCCCAACACATATACACCGGCGAACCAAACAATAAGCTGCAACATTCCATCCGTGAACCACTCCCTACCTGATACTCAACCTACACATAGCACACTTGATATAACTCCCGACCTGATACTCAACCTACACATAGGACACTTGATATAACTCCCGACCTGATACTCAACCTACACATAGGACACTTGATATAACTCCTGACCTGATACTCAACATACACAAGGACACGATATAACTCCCGACCTCTTGATAATCAACCTACACATAGGACACTTGATATAACTCCCTACCTGATACTCAACCTACACATAGGACACTTGATATAACTCCCGACCTCCTGATACTCAACCTACATATAGGACACTTGATATAACTCCCGACCTGATACTCAACCCACACATAGGACACTTGATATAACTCCCGACCTGATACTCAACCTACACATAGGACACTTGATATAACTCCCGACCTGATACTCAACCTACACATAGGACACTTGATATAACTCCCGACCTGAGACTCAACCTACACAAGGACACTTGATATAACTCCCGACCTGATACTCAACCTACACATAGGACACTTGATATAACTCCCGACCTGATACTGGACCTAGACACTAGTTAGGAAGGGAACAATGTCAACCAATCTCTGATTCTATTAAAAACAAGCCGTTCAATGATTCTCATAAACCATTATAAAAGAAACAGGACATTAATTAGAGAGTCTAAAAGTGTTTAAGAAAAGTGAAAAGTGTATCTATTGATTCATTTTCAACAGATATTTTTACTGACCTTGGTACACACACAATCTATTAATGTCTAAAATAACCTCATTTTGAAAACCCTTGCTTATAGACCTTTGTTCCATGGACCATTGAGGTCTACTTATCAAATTGTCCCCCCCCCCCC
>CABFVZ010001250.1:25080-40866 GCA_902151445.1 Timema monikensis
AGGACCTACAGTTTAACGTGGAATCCGAACCACGGTGGAGGCCTGGCATTCCCCACATTCACAAGATGTCTTGTCAGAGGTGAAGGAAGGGTTTGGTAATCAGATAAATCTTTGCCGGGACCGAGGATTGAACCCCGGCCGCCAGCATAGAAGTCTGACACCTTACCCCTAGACCACCAGGTCACCTGTAACTGTTATTGAACTAGTTCAGCAACGTAGTGCAGTAATAGTTTTAGTGGCTAGGAGCTAACACTTGTAACTGTTATTAAACTAGTTCAGCAACGTAGTGCAGTAATAGTGTTAGTGGCTAGGAGCTAACACTTGTAACTGTTATTGAACTAGTTCAGCAACGTAGTGCAGTAATAGTGTTAGTGGCTAGGAGATAACACTTGTAACTGTTATTGAACTAGTTCATATGAGTATTGCGGTGATTATTGTGTGTGAGGGAAGGAATGTATCTTTAATCTCTAATTTAACGCACAATATCAGAAGACCTAGTATTTTAATGACCATCTTGACCCATGTATTTATCACGGTGAGTTATATGCGCTTGCGTCACTACTGTTGACTCGATCCTGCCACACACGACCTATCATCGTGACTGATTCAAACGTTTGTTACCAGCTTTAGCCCCGCTATTATTTACAGCAGGGTTAGGGCAGCATAATGGACAGGGGAGGGACTATGACGGCCACGTGGATGTGAGCTATATATATATACCACTCCATATCCTCACACCCTCATGTGAACCTTACAACCCTTATATCATATATGTTACACCCCCTCTATGTGTGTTGTTGGTGTTGCGACAAATACTAGCTTGTATCTTTGTTACCGCCAGTATTACCACCTCATTGCGACTTTGTCACGCCTGCATGTTCTATTTGATCACAGGACATGATTCATATTGTTATTGATTGGGTAGGCCTAAATGTTTTTGCTATCCATAGTATTCCTGTTAATTGGAACACATTTATACTAGATCACCTTGACCCAAATAAATGGCTGCCCTGATTAACCAATGCCCCATCTATACGGAATCGAATGTGCGTGTGTGTGTGTGTGTATATATATATAATATATATATATATACACACACACACACACACACACACTCGCTTTGCTCAGTGGGTTTTCTTTGCAAGTGGATGTAAACTTATGTAATTCCAGAGCAGTTATTTTTGATAGGTCTTACTGTTTAGCCACAATATACCTTCAAAGAAAGGTCCGCACCGACTTTAAACTTGCTCCGTCATTTTGAGTTTTTTTCGGAGGTTGAAAATTAAATTGTTCAATTTTTTGGTATTTTCCCGTCGGTTACAGGCTAGAAGCTATAAGTTTGCCAAATTTCAAGTTTCTAGCTCATCTGGAAGTGGGTCAGCCGTGTGGTTTTATAGTAGTATTATGTATATATATATATATATATATATATATACGGAACAGCTTTGTAAGTTACATTGTTATCCACGGAAAAACGTACAGCGTATAATACATTATCCATGTTCAATTTTGATTTATCGCCAAGAAACTGATAGTCTCTCTGGAACATCTTTTATTATTGGATGCTAGTAAGATTTCGTTGATAACATTTATACTAAATAATAAAAAATCGTGGTGTAAAAAAAGGAAAATGGTTGTAAACAATGTAAGCTAAGGGTTAATGCTTCTAGGTAAGAAATAGACCAACTCGGAAATGTTTTGGAGCTTGCAACCTCATATGAGGTGTAATCTATCCTCATTATGTTTATTAATATTAATTTCCCATGAGTGTATAGTTTAGATTACAAATGTACGATTATTGCAAGCGTCACGACTAATATCGCACGATTCCTGGTTTAGATAGCATAGGATTTTAGTATATTTGTTTTATAATATTAACTCGTATCTCGCTACATTTTTAAAGTTTATTTTTACAACCATTCATGTTATTGTTATAGTGTAATATTTTTGAAAACATTGCAGACTTGCTAACAGAGCAAATTTGTCTTTTTGGTGGTCCAGTTTGCAATTTTTAACAAGGAGATATTTGCAAAAACCATAACAAGGTCATACAATATACAAATTGAATTCAGCAGTAATGGCTAATTTTGTTATTAACATAGTTACTTCCCAATATAACTATTATTAAACTTTATTTATCTGAAAAGTAAATAAAACAATTTGCGCTCCTGTTAAAGTTACTAATTTAGCTTTATTTTGTATTGGTTACCTTTATTATTTACCAGTAACAACGCTGCAAGTAGTTGAATAAATGTGTCTCTTTAGTATATACAGTAAGTCTGTGGTACAGGGAAATGCTTTATTAACTTAATGTCCAATTTAAGTGCTGATCTATGAGGAATATATTAATTATGTAGTGTTTACAAATTTATAAAATGTAACTTAAAAAAACGTTGTTTTAGTCGGCGTTTCAGTTGACGAAATTCGCGTGAGCCTCTCGAGATATGGGGTTCCCGTGAAGGTTTTCCTCCTCTCTCCTGACGAATGCTTGGTACAAACTGGAGACGTAAAACACGGGTGGACTCCCTAATTCTGTCAGGAGAGAGACGTTTCAAATTACAAAGTACCCTGTGCAGGCCATCATAATAATACAACCCTGCTGATTTCTGACAGATAAATAAATATACAACCTCTTCAAGGAATACAATCATGACATCTCTTGTGGGGATGAATGATTTACTTTCCTTCATATGCTTACAAGCCTTGAGCTTAACTTAAGTTTATTCAAAATAAAAACTTAAAGGGGTACCTAAGCTAAAGTATGAATCCGGATGAAGTTAATATTATCCAGATAATGTTGACGTTATCCAAAATACGTAGATAATATTGAGTGAGAGGTGATAAAATAGTGCTTTTTCGAAATTTATCCAGATAATATTGATACCCACCCGCACTTGGATATTGGTGATTTCTATGGTTGAGGCTAGGTTAGTAAGGTTAGTTAGGTTAGGCTAGGTTAACTTAGATGAGGTTAGGTGAGTTTAGGCTGCATAAAATGATTAATTTCGAATGTTAGTGCACTGCTAATTCAAAATATTGTTTAAAAATAAAATCTCTAAACTTGCTTAGTTGTACACGTCATAGTTATCCAAATCTTGTTGGCTAATGTCGATATCATCCGTATAAGGTCGTAAATGAGATAAATTACTTTCCATTTTTGACTTTATCCTTTGCATCTGGATAATGCTGACATCTCCCGGCTAGTCTCAACATTATTCAGATCTCGCACATTACCCGTAACACACACAAACATATATATATATATATTCAAGTAGTGGAGGGAGGAAGGATACATAGTCTATTACATCGTAATCATCAACATCATCGCCCATTTCCATTCTGTGGTCGAGTAAGTTTAGTAAAATGCCACCATTACTCGCCTCTAACTAGCACACTTTCTTTTATCTGTTCTTTCCATCTCTTTCTTGGCCCCCCATACGGTATTTTCCCATCCTCATTACATGTCCATACCATCTCAGCCTTGCTTACTCTACTATCTCATGTACTCCCTGTAACCAACTCTTTCACGGGTAATTTCATTCCTAATCTTGTTTCTCCTCGTGACAGCCAACATGCTCCTCACAAACTTGTCAACAAACGCTTGAGTCAACATTACAATTATTTTAACTATCGTATTGATGATGTACTTAAAATAAAATAATGGCAGCTATAGGTGAATATTTTCCGGGAAAACTTTCGTATCATTGAATAATAGGTGGAGGTAATATTACCGCTTTGACCTAGCTGTTCTACTGCAGGCCCGACGTTAGTGATACATTCAACCACTAAGCGCTGTAGTCGTTACGCAAGTCTGAGAAGAGAACTGTAATTGTTATTGCTTTATTGTTACTCATTTGATATTTTTGGTGTTAACGTCTTTGGTATAAATTAACTTAAGAGCGTGCATTGAATTCCCATCAACTCTGTGATAACCCACCTAGGTGGCGTAGTTGGCTAACGCGCTAGTTTCGTGTTGAGCTAGACTGCCGAGGATAGGGAAATCGAGATTCGAATCTCGGTCTGGTTAATTGGGCAAGTTTTTCCTAAATGGTTTTCCACTCCCCCTTTACGCAGATTCGGGTTCACTACCTCTAAATTCAACCTTCTCTTTTCCTAATCCATTAACGTAATTAGTACTTAAGCGTATAACCTTAACGGTTAGTAAGACACGGTGTTGAATAAAAAATAAATAACTGATACAGTCGGCTAGAAATCGTAAATTCACACCAACACCATTGCACGCGGATCATTTCTGATTAAACATTAATGGAGATAAAGAGTTAATACAAGTTCTTAATACTGAACATCGTTGAAATACTAAATGATAAAAGGCCGTTTTTTACCATTTTAGAATGGCTTCACAGGTAAACATTGTGCACAAATCTTAATTTTTTTTCACTAAAAGGGACATGCTGTAGCTATTAACCAGAAACTTTGTCGCTTTGTGTCCTATCGTCGCCGCGTAAAATTTCAAGTAGTCATTCAAATACGAATGTACTGCACACATTTCTGGCATATTGTAGGCCTTTCCTTTTCCGTTTTACTCCCAAACCTCGCGCACACACGCACACACGGGTACAAGTATGACAGGACACATTTACACTAGAACATTTTAGGTAGTGGTTCTTTGTTAATGCCGCCCTTAGGACATGTGTGCGTGTGTGCGCGCGCAAAAGTTAGACCTCAGAACAAATCAGACTCATTTGTTAGTATATATTTTCGGACGTTTATTAATTTGATTAGCTAGGTTATGATAGTTGTCATATATTCAGGTACGCCACTGCTCAAACCAGTATTAAATATAGACCCATTTAAATATTCAAAGGCTTTTGACATAATAATATACTAGTTAACGGTTTTTCTTTTTTCCTTTTTAAGATAGGATTTAAAAAACACTGGTGTTGATACTATGAAGGTTTTGGTAAATAACTAAGGTGTGAGAGGTTGAATAAAGTAGCACTAATATCCTTGAACACGTATTTCCTAGCCAACATTGAGATTATTAGACAACAGTAGGATGTCAAAGAGATGCCGTTCTTCTGAGTGCGTGCCTTTGCTGTACTAGAGTCCTTGCATTCAGACTAATAATATCCTGAACTAATGTTTTCCGCTTACACCGAACGCAGAGTTGGCCTGCCATGATGAATACTCTTAGAAGGGAGGGCGAGTAATTTTACAGTTTTTATAGCAATACATTCTTTTGGCCAAAATAAATCAAATATTTCTCCAGTAGTAACATAGAGCTTAGTTTTCTGCACATGTTAATATCAACAGATCTTGAATATCTTTCAAGAGTGTCCTGGAATGTTGTCAAAACATTTTAAATAAAGATAAAAAGTTTTGACAAAATTCTAGGACACCCTTGACAGATATTCAAGATCTGTTGATATTAGCATGTGCAGAAAACTAAGCTCTATGTTACTACTGGAGAAATATTTGATTTATTTTGGCCAATAAAATGTAATGCTATAAACACTGCAAAAACACTTGCGCTCCCTTCTGCCTCACCTTAAGTGAAAACTTGAACATTTAGGATATCTCAAGTGCATTTGAAAACTGGAACTTTTTTTACACATAAAAATATTAGAACTCTCCCCCAAAAACTGAGACAAACTTTCCATGTGATGCGTAGCTGTGGAGCGCTATATGATCTTCTTCTGTCACCCCTCAGAAAGGGGGGAGGGTCATTGTCCCCAAAACAGAACAACCTGTCAACCTTGACAAGCTATTTACTGCAGATACTATCTTGATAACTGACTGACTGGAGAGTTTGGCAAGACCACCCTACGAAGGGCGACGTGCACTTTCTAAGCACAAGTTTGTGTCATCAATCAGAGTTTCTGACGTCAAAAATGTTGAAATATTTAAGATATTATCATTTAAAATGCGGATCACACTAAAATGGAAGTGACAGATATCAACTCCCCCCTTATTAAAAAAAACTAGCACCGTAAGATAATTATTGAGAATTGTTGATTTGTTTTAGTGGTTTTGGAGCTTCAGAATTGACATTGTCATAATAAATAAAGTAGTGTGGGGTTATACAGGAGTTGGCGTCCTAACCCATAATAACACATTTACAGTGCCATCTGTGATAGAGATAGGAATAGTGGCACCTGTGATAGAGATGGAATAGTGCCACCTGCGATAGAGATGGAATAGTGCCATCTGCGATAGAGATGGAATAGTGCCATCTGCGATAGAGATGGAATAGTGCCACCTGCGATAGAGATAGGAATAGTAGCCATCTGCGATAGATATAAGAATAGTGCTACCTGCGATAGAGATAGGAATAGTGCCACCTGCGATAGAGATGGAATAGTGCTACCTGCGATAGAGATAGGAATAGTGCCACCTGTGATAGAGATGGAATAGTGCCACCTGCAATAGAGATGGAATAGTGCTACCTGCGATAGAGATGGAATAGTGCCACCCGCGATAGAGATAGGAATAATGCCACCTGTGTTAGATATAAGAATAGTGCCACCTGTGATAGAGATGGAATAGTGCCACCCGCGAGATAGAATATGTAACGGTTCATTATACATAATGCATAGAGAATCCAGTTTAAAAATAGATAATTTAGTAGATTATATATAATGTATGACCTGGAGCTTATGTGCTGATCTCTGTTGATAGTGTACTGATCTCTGTTGATAGTGTGCTGATCTCTGTTGATAGTGTGCTGTATTGTGTGTCAGGGTGCTGACAGTGTGCTCTTTGTTGCAGGCGAGCAAGATGGGGCTGGCGCCCACGCACCCAGGCGCCGCGCTCCCCTTCTTCTGCCATAACGGCGACCACCTGAGTCAGCCGCCCCCCGCGCACATGGGGATTCCCCCCTACCAGCTGGACCCCAAGGGGGCGGGGGCCATGGGTGAGTACTGGCGGGGTTTGGGGTTGGGTCTGCGCGCCTCGCCCCCCGTGGTGCCACCTCACACCACCAGTCCGGGGGTGGGGCTAAGCCCTGGGGACTGGAAGAGATTTGGGCCCCTGCTAGCAGCGTCAGGTCAGAACCACAAACTTCCTTGTTTGGGGCCGGTTCTTTTTGTCGGCGGCCAGTGACGCTGGCAGTGTCCTGGCCGCCTTGCTTCATGATGGTTGTGGTTTGTCAAATTGAAGACTGGGCAGGCAGGACTTTCCTCTGGCATGTTGGTAGCTTCACATGTCTCACACACTCATATCGCAAGCAAGGATCTTCAAATACTGTACATGTGCACTTCCTACCCTCCCATTCCCTAGTATCCTTGCTCAGGTGAAATGTAGCCACAAGGGTTGCACTTCCTACCCTCCCATTCCCTAGTATCCTTGCTCAGGTGAAATGTAGCCAGCCACAAGGGTTGCACTTCCTACCCTCCCATTCCCTAGTATCCATGCTCAGGTGAGATGTAGCCACAAGGGTGTGACTTCCTACCCTCCCATTCCCTAGTATCTATACTCAGGTGAAATGTAGCCACAAGGGTTGCACTTCCTACCCTCCCATTCCCTAGTATCCATACTCAGGTGAAATGTAGCCAGCCAGCCACAAGGGTTGGACTTCTTACCCTCTCATTCCCTAGTATCCATGCTCAGGTGAAATGTAGCCAGCCACAAGGGTTGGACTTCTTACCCTCTCATTCCCTAGTATCCATGCTCAGGTTTGGACTTGTTGTGAGCAGTGTCCGCGACCACGAATAGCGTGTCCGACTAAACTATAGTTCACCACAAATGGGAACTCGATCAAGATTTCCAACAATAATACTGATTGAGATTTTTTTAAACATTGTTTAGTGGGGGTAAGGGGCATTGACACTTCTGTTTGCAAACATGGTAAGGACAGATTTATCATCGTCTCAAAGCTAATGCCGTTACCTTCGTGCAAACTTAGTGTTACAGAGGAGTCCCAACACGAGCTTACCGATGTTTATTTCAATCTAAATTCATTAAAATGGCGATAAATGAAAGCACTTACAGGTGTTATTTCTGGTATCAACTGTGGCCTCGCACACGTCATTAAACTCCGGACCACTCAGATTGTTTTATTATGTTATGATTGCTTGACAACTGGTGGCACTTGCTTGTTAGAAGAAATAGATCCACATTAAGTACGAGTACAGATAGTGTTTGTGTCATGTAAACTCATTGTTTCAATAGTGCGTTGACCATAATGGTTAGTAGCGGATCAATGTGGGGAGGAAGATAGATTAGAGGAAATGATTCACTTCAGCGTGGAGAGAGGATGTGAGAGCAGCGTTTAAAAAAACAAGTACGTCAAGATGAGATCCACACCCTAACCTTTGCGTCACCGACAATCCAGTACATTACTAGTCTGACTCCATAAACAGCATGGTCGCTCTTTTGGGTGGGGTAATCAAACTTATTCAATGTGTCAGCATGGCAAACAAAGGTCAAATATTATTCTAAACACACTCTCATTCACACTCTCTCTCTATCTCTCTCTTTAAGCAGTGCCTGAAACAACTAAATCCATGTTATTAACGAGCCATTTTCAATGTTCGTTGATATATCTGTGAACATTGTAACTTGAGTACATTGTCTACACAGTGGTGGTTGGAACATTCTAACTTGAGGATATTGCTTACACAGTAGTGGTTGGAACATTATAACTTGAGGACAATATCTACACAGCAGTGGTTGGAACATTTTAACTTTAGGACAATATCTACACAGCAGTGATTGGAACATTATAACTCGAGCACAATATCTACACAGCAGTGGTTGGAACATTTTAACGTGAGGATATTGTCTACACAGCAGTGGTTGGAACATTTTAACTTGAGGACAATGACTACACAGCAGTGGTTGGAACATTTTAACTTGAGGACAATGTCTACACAGCAGTGGTTGGAACATTATAACTTGAGGACAATATCTACACAGCAGTGGTTGGAACATTTTAACTTGAGGACAATGTCTACACAGCAGCGGTTGGAACATTCTAACTTGAGGACAATGTCTACACAGCAGTGGTTGGAACATTCTAACTTGAGGACATTGTCTACACAGCAGTGGTTGGAACATTCTAACTTGAGGACAATGTCTACACAGCAGTGGTTGGAACATTTTAACTTGAGGATATTGTTTACACAGCAGTGGTTGGAACATTCTAACTTGAGGACAATATCTATACAGCAGTGGTTGGAACATTCTAACTTGAGGATATTGTTTACACAGCAGTGGTTGGAACATTCTAACTTGAGGACAATGTCTACACAGCAGTGGTTGGAACATTCTAACTTGAGGATATTGTTTACACATTAGTTGTTCGAATAATACTTAGCAAACAAAACAGTTCCTTTTACAGAAAATACCAAGAATCCTTTATCACAATAGTTGTACATATTGCTGACAGGAGGGGGCGATAGACAAATCTAAATAAATATACGCCTTAGTAGTTTGATTGACATCAAGCAAACAAAATAACTTGGGAAACAGGACCGCAAACAATTTACCACGATAAATTATAAAATACAGCGAAAATAGAGCAAAATTGGGCAGTTCTAGAAAACAACAATACTTGATCATAATGAACAAATAATTTATATCAGTCTAAAAACTGAAGACTAATCCTACTTTTATTCAACTAAGCTATACCTCAAATCATGAAGTTATAATTAACGAGACCAAGAAGCCTCTTTACGCAAAATATTACCCTTATGGACTTAAATCTTAAAGAATAAAATTAATACGGCCATCTTTATTTCCATTAGAGAAAGATTTCCGAAACAAGTTTTAACTTCTCTTGGCCATTACATTGCTTTACCATCACATCGCTTTTCTCCCGTCAGATTGTCTTCTATTTCCCCGACTGTGCTGTAGAACAAATAGGAATGAATGTGTTTTGGGACAAGTGCCTGTCCTTTATATCTCTGGTCCATCACATCGCTTTTCTCCCGCCATATTGTCTTCTATTTCCCCGACTGTGCTGTAGAACAAATAGGAATGAATGTGTTTTGGGACAAGTGCCTGTCCTTTATATCTCTGGTCCATCACATCGCTTTTCTCCCGCCATATTGTCTTCTATTTCCCCGACTGTGCTGTAGAACAAATAGGAATGAATGTGTTTTGACCGGCAAGAACTATTTCACATCCACATAACCGTTTATTCATATCCACAATATTTTCATAATGGTGTCAGAATTATAAATACAGCTTTTGTTTTGCTCTACGCTTTACTACCCATTTAGGGAGATAAAATATGGATTAAATGTATCCACATTTGCGTGAAAGGAGTAAAGCAAACCATTTAGGAAGAACCCCCTTTAGTAGCTGGTCTTCGAACACTACATCGTCATCAAAAGGAAACAAAGTATCATAATTAAAATATATCCTCCTTCCCCATACGTAAGGGATCTTAAGACTTCAACCCTTCCTTCTATCTTGCGTAATTTTTATGATTAGGTAAATTAGATTATTTTAATCGTTGCATTATTTCTTAGCCATAAGTATTGGTAAGACAATTGATACTAAATTTTATAATACTTTAATTGCGGTAAAATTAGGAGTAACACTTCTTAAGTAAATCTTCTTCTTTCATCTTTATTAACAAAATGAAGAGTTTTTGTGTATGGCTGTCTGACTCATGAACATTGTATAATATCTACCACACACAGAGGCCGGCCGGACATTTTAAAATTAGTAGCCCATGTGCACCTCGAAGCTGGAATTTTAATATTTGGATTAAATATTTTAAAATTATTATTATTATTATTATTACCAGCACAGCGTCTTACTACCCGTTCGGGTTATACGCACTTACGCTAATGTGTAATGGTAGGGTGATGGTGAGATGAAATGAAGGACCTACAGTTTAACGTGGGATCCGAACCACGTTGGAGGCCTGGCATTCCACACATTCACAAGACGTCTTGTCAGAGGTGTATTTTAAAATTAATTAAAAACTGCGTCGGTACAAATAAAATGAGATCCCCCCGTCCCCCCTGTCTGTTTGGATCAAAGAAAAGCATTGCCAGGTGTAACCACTCAATGGATTGGTTTTCTACCACGGGTAACAAACCCGTTACTGCTACTAATGAATATTATAGTATTCTCTTCCCTTTTTTTTTAGATATTGTCTTAACCATTGATAAAAAAAACCTTAGATCGATTCCCTAAACAGCTTTTTAAAAGTTCACGGCCCTGGTCTGGTTGGAAAGGGGGGGGGAGCCTTAGCTAGAATTTCTTTTTTATTTATAAAATATATTACTTAAAGTTTAACACGATTTTTGATTAATGAAGTATTATTAGACGACATAATTTTTTTTTTAAAGTTGTTACAATAGATGTGATAACAAAAATTGACAGTTTAATTTCAAGTGTGAACAGGACAGTGGGGTAGTTTTTCCAAACATCCCTTAGCTTGGAACATATTTTTGCAGTGATTATGTCAACAATCACGATTGAAAACAAAGGGACAAAGGTCACAAAATATTATTATTTATTGCCTCCCACAAAAATCTTTCTTAACGGGAGGAAATTATTAGAATTTGATCATTGTCAAGCAAACACAAAATTGGTGCTGCTTGGAATAGTAAAATAATACATTTAAAATTAAGCATATTATCCCTACAGCCGAAACATGTGATCGGGACGCAAATTCTGGTTTAGAAGTTGGAGAGCCTCACATACAAGTTGGAGAGCCTCACATACAAGCTGGAGAGCCTCACATACAAGCTGGAGAGCCTCACATACAAGCTGGAGAGCCTCACATACAAGCTGGAGAGCCTCACATACAAGCTGGAGAGCCTCACATACAAGCTGGAGAGCCTCACATACAAGCTGGAGAGCCTCACATACAAGCTGGAGAGCCACACATACAAGCTGGAGAGCCTCACATACAAGCTGGAGAGCCACACATACAAGCTGGAGAGCCTCACATACAAGCTGGAGAGCCACACATACAAGCTGGAGAGCCTCACATACAAGCTGGAGAGCCACACATACAAGCTGGAGAGCCTCACATACAAGCTGGAGAGCCACACATACAAGCTGGAGAGCCTCACATACAAGCTGGAGAGCCTCACATACAAGCTGGAGAGCCTCACATACAAGCTGGAGAGCCTCACATACAAGCTGGAGAGCCTCACATACAAGCTGGAGAGCCTCACATACAAGCTGGAGAGCCTCACATACAAGCTGGAGAGCCTCACATACAAGCTGGAGAGCCTCACATACAAGCTGGAGAGCCTCACATACAAGCTGGAGAGCCTCACATACAAGCTGGAGAGCCTCACATACAAGCTGGAGAGCCTCACATACAAGCTGGAGAGCCTCACATACAAGCTGGAGAGCCACACATACAAGCTGGAGAGCCACACATACAAGCTGGAGAGCCTCACATACAAGCTGTAGAACCTCACATACAAGCTGTAGAACCTCACATACAAGCAGGAGAGCCTCACATACAAGCAGGAGAGCCTAACATACAAGCTGGAGAGCCTCACATACAAGCTGGAGAGCCACACATACAAGCTGGAGAGCCACACATACAAGCTGGAGAGCCACACATACAAGCTGGAGAGCCTCACATACAAGCTGGAGAGCCTCACATACAAGCTGGAGAGCCTCACATACAAGCTGGAGAGCCTCACATACAAGCTGGAGAGCCTCACATACAAGATGGAGAGCCACACATACAAGCTGGAGAGCCTCACATACAAGATGGAGAGCCACACATACAAGATGGAGAGCCTCACATACAAGCTGGAGAGCCTCACATACAAGCTGGAGAGCCACACATACAAGCTGGAGAGCCACACATACAAGCTGGAGAGCCTCACATACAAGCTGTAGAACCTCACATACAAGCTGTAGAACCTCACATACAAGCAGGAGAGCCTAACATACAAGCAGGAGAGCCTAACATACAAGCTGGAGAGCCACACATACAAGCTGGAGAGCCACACATACAAGCTGGAGAGCCACACATACAAGCTGGAGAGCCTCACATACAAGCTGGAGAGCCTCGCATACAAGCTGGAGAGCCTCGCATACAAGCTGGAGAGCCTCGCATACAAGCTGTAGAGCCTCGCATACAAGCTGGAGAGCCTCGCATGCAAGCTGTAGAGCCTCACATGCAAGCTGGAGAGCCTCACATGCAAGCTGGAGAGCCTCACATACAAGCAGGAGAGCCTCACGTACAAGCAGGAGAGCCTCACGTACAAGCAGGAGAGCCTCACGTACAAGCAGGAGAGCCTCACGTACAAGCAGGAGAGCCTAACGTACAAGCAGGAGAGTTTCACGTACAAGCAGGAGAGTCTCACATACAAGCAGGAGAGCCTCACATACAAGCAGGAGAGCCACACATACAAGCTGGAGAGCCTCACATACAAGCAGGAGAGCCTCACATACAAGCTGGAGAGCCTCACATACAAGCTGGAGAGCCTCACATACAAGCAGGAGAGCCTCACATACAAGCAGGAGAGCCTCACATACAAGTATACTGTACTAGACAAATCACACAAGAAGAGCTTTTGTCCCACCACCCTATGTCACAATCACTTCAATGACACAAGAACACCTTATGTGCCACGAGTTGCGTGTTTCATGACAGCCCATGGGGGGGCTACTCCCCCCTGTCCCTTAACCATTTTTAAGCATTTCAATCCGTTAAAAAAATTAATGATCGCTGCAGCTCAACACCTGAGCCTTCCAACCGGCGCGCCCCCTCCTTGCTTTTTTATTTTTATTCTATTTTTCCCACACCACAAATATAGCCCATAACGGTGAACACACCACACCCCAAATCCCTACTCCACCCTCCCTCTCACCCACCCTCCATCGCTTACGAGGGCAAGGTGTAAATGGGTTTGCATTTTCTTTCCAGGCAAATACTGGCTCATTTCATCTATCCTCTGTTTAGCTACCCATAAACCTACTGCGCGCACGCGTCTCGACACAACAACCAAACCCCCGACTAAAATTTCCTCTTGAACTAAATGCCAAAACCTACACGTCTTGGTTGTCCCGTTAAAACATACGTTTTTCAATCCTTTCCCCAATCGAATTCCCTCTAAACATTCCTGATGAAGGCGGAACAATATCCCTGCCTGCCAATGTAGTGACCCAAAACGGTAAACTACCCTCTCACACCTAACCTAAACCACCCCTGTTCCTTCCAGAGGTCTGACGCTAGACAGCTCGACCTCGTAAGGGTGAATTCCCTTGGTGTAATCTCTAATATTACTGCTCCTTGAAGATAATGCAGATGAATGACTTGTACACCTTATCATCCTTATGTGTACTTTCTAAACGTTAATATCCCAGACTCTCTCCTAAGAAGGCTCATTCCCATCTTCTTGGGCGGGCGGCCAGCGTCAAAATTACAAGACTTTTTGGACATTAAAGTTGGAGAATTAATTCAGAATTGTGTATCCACTTTTTGTTCCAACAAAGAAGCCTATGTTTCTTTACTGCATTCAAAACGTTGATACAAATTATTAAATAAATCCCCAAGCTTATATTAATCTTATATAAACATTTTTTTATGTCTTGCACTTTATTTTAAATTGGTGGTTTCTGACTTAACAACTCTTTAATGTCTAAAAATTCTTGAAATTTGGTTAACTATCTTGGGAAATTGAAGCCGGATGGAAAACAAAGTTTCGGGTGGAAGTTGTTTGTTTTTCTGAGTAGAATAAGACTCCGAAAAATAAATACAGGTTTCCATTTTTAAGGATACGGCCACGCTTGCGACCTGGTCGCCGCGTTTTATGACCAGTTATCAGGTACCAAGGCGTGAAGATGTGTTATTAGCCAGAGTAGTATCTAGTTATATGAAGAAGAAACGTAAATATATATAATATGGTGTCCACCCATTAATATGCAGAGACGTAACAACCTTTGCACTCCAAGCCCTTGCCAAGCATTGCAATCTATTGTTAGTTTGTATACTCTATATTTATGGTTTTATGTGTGCTAATTAAGAAGTTCCTACCTTGTTCATTTCTTTCTTAATTGTTTAATTCATCCCAACCCTCCACTGTTGCAACTGCAATCTCTATCCAGAGCTTGTATTTAACATCCCTGTTTGCGTAGTCTCGATGTTTCAGATTCCACAGTGGTGATCATTTATAAATAGCTAGGTATCAAACATTGCTAAGTACCGTACTCTACCGAGTGTCAAACTCCAGACTGGCGGGAAACACTGGGTGATTTGCAACAAAGTTAGTGAAAATGCTTAGTGGAGGAGTGATAGCGTGGTCTCGAGCACCTTATCGGTCGACAGTTTAACCTAGGATGAAGCAAGCAAACCCACACAAGTGTCCAGTGTTCTCGCGACAGCAAGTCTGGCCACCTCCATCTATACTAATATTATAAAGAGGAAAGATTTTTTTTTTGTAATGGATAAACTCAAAAACTACTGGACCGATTTTAAAAATTCTTTCACCAATATAAAGCTACATTATTAGCGAGTAACATAGGCTATACTTTATTTGAAAATTTAATTTATTCTTCATAAAACTGTCGATAGTATACTATATAGTCGTTGGAAAAAAAAAGTTGTTGAAGGGAAAGTGGGGTTGGTGAAGGGGGCGTGGGGGTAGGGTCGAGAAAAGAGAAATAGATGTAGTGACGAGGAACGCAAAAAAAAAAAATTGTGGAAACTAGGAGAGTAAATGAAAGTGGAGGAAGCTGAAACATTAATTTGATTTTAACAATTTGTTTGATTGGTGTATACACAATTCCTTTCGCGCCTAGAGCAAACAAAATTATAGAGGAATGAGATGAAAATAGGAGGGAGGATAAAAAGAGGGAGGGGGCTATACAGTGATGGTAGGACTGTATTTT
>CABFVZ010001250.1:43564-142660 GCA_902151445.1 Timema monikensis
AGTGGCTCACAATTCACATGGTCGATCTTTTATACGCACTAAAACACAGCTTGCAGAACATGGTGGGGGGGGGACCAAAGAACGTAGACAGGGTGGAGAAGGTTCTAGGAGCCTCACGGAGCTAGTAGAAGCCCGCTCGTAAACTTGGTGGAGTGTTACTTCTTTTCTTCTTATGGTCTTTGGGCAAGCAGAATCGGCGTGACGTATCCCAGTGGGCGCGCCTCAGTCTTACAAGGAAGGTCGTGATGGCCAGGTGTGTGACAAGTGGCTCGCAGTGTTTACATGAGCATGGCCGCGGACGTCTTCGTAGAATTGGGTAAGTTTGCAGTTTCCAGTATTTTGTCATTAGCTAGCGGCTAATGTTACAAAATAATTAAAGCCCAAAGTTAGATTTTATAAATAATCAGAGTCCAAAGTTAAAGTTTTTGTTGGAGGAGCCGCTTTAAAAAGGAATGTAGAATATACATATTAAAGAGATTACGCCGAAAATTGAATCAAGAATATTCTTACATTTTTGAAGAAAGTGGAAGCTATGACGTCTAACATATTCTTATGTTGCACCAATAGTGGCGATCACGCCGGGAGGCTGTTGCCAGACTCGGATCCCCAAAATTGACAGAAACGCCAAGCTAGGTCATCAAGAGAAAGGGCTGATTTTCTGTTCAAGTACCGAGTCACTGTCGTGTCTCTTAACCTCGTGAATGAAATTTAATACCCATGAATTGAAACAAGTGAAATGAGGCTGTAAAATAAATACAGGCTTATTAATAAATAACACTTTGAAGTGAAAATTGGTGATAGAGAGCGATTGTGCAGGGTCTCTGGTATGGGGAGGATTTTATTTTCTTGGGATGGTGGAAGGTGGGTTTAAGTTATGGTGGATTGTGGGTGAATTATGAGAGTCGTTTCCGGGAAAGAGATTGGAAGGATTAAACTTACCTGGGATTTGGTTTGAAGTGGATGGATACATTTCAGTTCCCCATCTGGGGACCGACAGCTGCGCCAGTATTATTCTCTGACTCGTAGAAAACCTAGTCGGTTGTCCCAGTGGAGTCCGGCCGCGGCAAAGGTAATTATTGAGGGGTTGGTGGGATTTTCTTTTCTTGAGAGGGTGACGATCATAGTCCAGACACCATCTTATATATTAATTATGTTCCTGGAGACAACTTTGGAGCGAGCCGATATTGAACTTTCGCTTGTGCTGACCCAATTGAGTAATGCCACCAGTTTGTCCGAGTAGATATGCATGAGCCGTCAAAACATGGCCGCGAGCGCTTTCCGATCTACGCACCTCGCCAAGTAGTGATGGCACAATCGGGAGTACTCGGGTTCTTCCGGGACTACCCGAGTAAAGCTATGGCTACACGAGCCGAACCGCACTGCCGTTAAAAAAATAATTAAAAAAAGGTTTATATTCTTTATAAAGTTCTATTACAAAATAAGTTTGTATTTTTATTTTTACTTGCATAGGTTTTCACCTATTTCCATAAAATTAAGTTAGCTAATAATTAAGAAGAAGAATGTCTGTTGTTAAATAAGTTGTTGTATATAATATTGTTTATCTTGTACGTAATGTGGAAACAATGACTACAGCGGACAGACGCGTAGCGCGTGGGACACGGCATACGTCATACGTCATAGAGCCGAGTAAAAAGCTTGGAACACCAGGATAGGCCTACCGGCTAGGGCGACATGCGGACATTTTCATCTTAGAAGGTTGTATCGTTTCACAACGGTACATTTCCCTCCACCCGGCTCTAGTATTTCCCTCCATCCGTCTAGTATTTACCTCCACCCGTTTCTAGTATTTCCCTCCACCCGTCTCGAGTATTTCCCTCCATCCGTCTCTAGTATCTCTCTCCATCCGTCTCTAGCATTTCCCTCCACCCGGCTCTAGTATTTCCCTCCAACCGTCTCAAGGTTTTGCCTCCATCCGTCTTTAATATCTCCCTCCATCCGTCTCTAGTATCTCCCTCCACCCGTCTCTAGTATTTCCCTCCACCCGTCTCTAGTATTTCCCTCCAGCCGTCTCAAGGTTTTCCCTCCATCCGTCTCAAGGTTTTCCCCTCCTCTCTCTAGTTATTTCCCTCCCCGTCACTAGGTTCCCCCCCTCCCCCCTCATGGTTTCAATTATTTCCCACCAGCTGGCTCTATTTATTACACACACACCATTTCTTACATTGTTTGTTGGTGATGGGTGTATGACCATGTGCAAACTTTTTTAATGTAGTATTTTATATATTTAAATTTTTACAGTTTAATTTAATCCCTGTTTTTCAATATTACAGTTTTAATAAATAATTTGTTTTGTGTTACTGTAATAAGCAGGGCTGCCAACATTCTTTTAATATAAAATTCCATGTGTTTCCCAGAAGGTATTCCCCCTTTGTCAGATACGTGGAAGTTCTCAATAAACCAGGTTTAAGGTTTATAGTCGAAAATGATTAAATCTTTAAACTTGCCTAAATATTCCCAAAACCAATATAAATATTACATAAAAAAACAAGGGGTTTCCAACATTGTAAATATAAACTTTGAGATTATTTAGTAAGATGAAATGTTTGTAAGTAAGTTACAATTAATAATATAAAAATATTCAATAAAAGATTTGTGTTCACGGTGCATGATTACTTAACTGTTGTAAATATGTTGATGGCTTTGGTCGGAACTGCTGTCAGCGGCCAGAAACTTCCTAACAAACTATACTACCGTGTTTAGGGCGAACTATCATGGCAGCTACTAGCAAAACAAGTAGCTACTGTAGTTTGAAAACTTGTACGTAACATCTGTGATTTAGAAAGTGTTTTTAATGGGGATGATTTGAATTAAATGTATTTTATGTATTCGTATATATAATCCCCTGTTTCACACTAGTATCGCTGTATATAATCCCCTGTGTCACAGTAGTATCGCTGTATATAATCCCCTGTGTCACAGTAGTATCGCTGTATATAATCCCCTGTGTCACAGTAGCATCGCTGTATATATTCCTGCACATATCGTCCCCCGGCTGAATGACCTCGACCCGTGTCCTGGGCTATAGCTGTGATTGGCTTCATCAGCGCCCCCTGGGACAAAGGCGCCGCGGTTAACGACGGACCATTAGTCTCGTTAGGCGACACAAAGTACTGCGGTCGAGTTTCATACACCCCCGCGGCCTTGTCGACTCATGTTTGATTATTCTACACCCCCAGTCTCTTAGAAACACACAAAGTTTCAATCCGTTATTACTATCGAATTTGTTGTCAAGTTCGGTTCTAATTTTCGAGATGTTTTTGTCTGATAAGTTCCTGAGGCTACACAAAGCCGACATATTCCTCTTTGAACAATGAGGACAAGACAACTCGCGAACATTCAGGTGTTTTACTTCAATAACAATTTTATTTGTCATTAATAATGCTCCGTGCCAAGCGTCAAACCTACCTATCTGACATTGATATATCAATTGTAAAAAAAACACCTTTAATTACGCAAAAAAAAGGTTGGTTATGATTGTGAATGGGAGAAAGTTGACGAATCATGATTAGCTCTGAATGTTACATGCAAATAAATATGACGGAAATAGAGCCATAAAGTCTTGTTCTTATTCTAGTTCTCACAGCATTGGAACCACAAGGTCTAGAATGGTTCTTATTCTAGTTCTCACAGTAATCAAACCTCAAGGTCTAGAAGGGTTCTTATTCTAGTTCTCACAGCATTGGAACCACAAGGTCTAGAATGGTTCTTATTCTAGTTCTCAGAGTAATGAAACCACAAGGTCTAGAATGGTTCTTATTCTAGTTCTCACAGTAATCAAACCACAAGGTCTAGAATGGTTCTTATCCTATTTCTAAGAGTAATGAAACAAGTTTTTGTGATTCTTATTATAGTTTTTTAAGCACCGCGTCTTACTACCTTTTCAGGTTATACGCTTATTTACTAACTACACCAATGGGTTAGGGATTAGAATGGCTGTATTTAGAGGAAATGCAATTGCGTGGAGGGAGGGTTGAAAGCCATTTAGGGAAAACCACCCTCAGTGCACCCGACCGGGATCGAACCCCGATCTCCATCTCAGACAGTCTAGCTCAACACGAGATTAGTACGTTAGACCACGTGGCAACATAAGCTAATTTATTCTATTTCTCGCAACAATGGAACCACAAGGTCTAGTTTGGCACAAAATAAAGTTCAGAAAAGCAAATTTTTGGAAATCGGGTTTATAAAGTTCCCGATATTGTAATTGGCGTTCTTTTATTTATACCTCGAAACGAACGAGTGTTGGATGGCGGAAAAGGAGGGAAGGGGGGGCGGATTGAAAAGCGGGCAACGAGAGGAAATACGCCCCGTCCTAACATGTGCTGTATCGACCCGGAAAAGAGGGTTGCACTGTTAAAAAAGTGTGCATGGAAAAGAGCGAGTCGGTTTGAAGAGGGGTGGAATGAATCTCTGAAAAGGGAGCGGAGTCAGTCGAGTGCGCACAAAACCCCCCCCTGGTTGCTTGCTGGCTAATAGGTAGACGTCTTTTTTTAACAATGGTCGCGGACTCGGTGCGGAAATAAGTTGATGAGAAGGTGGAGGGGGTGGTAACCCGCCCGCTTGGTTGAGCAACGGTTTCAATCGCCTTGCCCAGCAGAGCGGAGGTAGCCACGGGCCTCTTATGGACCAATAATTGTACATAATTGGAAGTCTGGTGGGGCCTGTTCTCTTCCAAGCGGGGGAGTTATTACTCTCTCATTTGTGTGCAGTGAGGAACATCTCCCAGTGCTGCAAGGTCATAGAGACCTTGGTAGGGACATTTGTGTCATTATAGGAACATCTCCCGGTGTTACAAGGTCATAGAGACCTTGGTAGGGATATATTTGTGTCATTAGAGGAACATCTCCCAGTATTGCAAGGTCATAGAGACCTTGGTAGGGATATATTTGTGTCATTAGAGGAACATCTCCCGGTGTTACAAGGTCATAGAGACCTTGGTAGGGATATATTTGTGTCATTAGAGGAACATCTCCCAGTGCTGCAAGGTCATAGAGACCTTGCTAGGGATATATTTGTGTCATTAGAGGAACTTCTTCCAGTGCTGCAAGGTCATAGAGACTCTGGTAGGGATATATTTGTGTCATTAGAGGAACAACTCCCAGTGTTGCAAGGTCATAGAGACCTTGCTTGTGATATATTTGTGTCATTAGAGGAACATCTCCCAGTTCTGCAAGGTCATAGAGACCCTGGTATGGAGATATTTGTGTCATTATAGGAACAACTCCCAGTGTTGCAAGGTCATAGAGACCTTGGTAGGGAATATTTGTGTCATTATAAGAACAACTCCCAGTGTTGCAAGGTCATAGAGACCCTGGTAGGAATATATTTGTGTCATTAGAGGAACAACTCCCAGTGTTACAAAGTCATAGAGACCTTGGTAGGGAGATATTAGTGTCATTAGAGGAATCACTCCCAATGCTGCAAGGTCATAGAGACCCTGGTAGGGATATATTTGTGTCATTAGAGGAACAACTCCTAGTGTTGGAAGGTCATAGAGACCCTGGTAGGGACATGCATGTCCTAGCTAAGATCGTGTCTATTAAGTCGTTGCTGAAATCATTCAGTTGCGTCTATCGACTCGCTCGCGTCCAGGAACGTCTGCGCGGCTATTTCTCGCTTACCGAGGAGGTCCCCTTAAGGTGATTCGTCCAACAATTTTCTCCTAGAAGGTGTAGGCTAATAACAACTTGACAGGGAATTTTGAACATGGTTGAAGGGTAGATGTTGTGTTGTGAAAGGGAGGATGGGCAGGTGGGGTGGGAAAGTAAGTAGTGTTGTCATAGCACTACCTCTTTTTTCGCTAATTTAGAACATGGTCACTGCATGGTTCACCCGGGAGTTGGGGTATTGAGTTTGAATCTTGGCTATCAAGATTCATAGAATATTAATAATTTAAAATAATGAACTTATTACACGCGTTGCAAAGTATTTATTGTACCGAATACTATTAGGCCTGTATTTACTAAATGTGTTCTTAGAAGAAAAAAATGTATTACTAGGTAATTTAACAAAATAATTTGAGTGATGCATGTTTAAGGGTTATTTTATTATTCCTATAGCACCGAGTCTTACTATCCGTTCGTGGTATACTCACATATACTAATTACACTAATTAGTTAGGGATTGAGAAAGCTGAATTTAGAGGAAGTGCACTCGTATTTGCGTAGAGAGTGAGAAATAATTTATAATAAAACTACCCTCTGTACACCTGATGGAGATCGAACCCTATCTCTGTCTTTAACGCTCTGGTCTATGACGAGAGTGACTGACGCCTTAGAGATCATGCTAGCACCGGAGCAGGTTTTAGAGTTCTTTTTTTGTAGTATTTGTAGTAAAGTGGCCTACAAGACTAGGATCAACTGGTCGACAAGCTTATGCATGAGAAGGCAAAGTGATCGACAGCCAACTGGTTGACCAACTAAATAAAAATATTTCAAACTTGAGTGTGTCAAGTGATCGACACGTTTAAGACCATTTGATAGGATATACAACTGTTCGACATGAGAGGAACTAATGGTATTAATGGTATACAAAAGTCGAGATGGATTGACCAATTGACCGACAAGTTAATACATTGCAAACAACGTGTTCGACAACAAAATCGTAAATGGAAAATAACAAGTCTATGAAATATATATATATAAAAAAAAAAAGATAACTCTATTACCCACATTTGTGGTCACATAGTTCAATGCGTCATTCGCATTCCTTATTCTGCGTATAGCTCAAACGGGGAGTGAGACGCTAAGGAAAAGCAAAACTATTTAGTGTATTTTCTTAGCACCGAGTCTTACTACCCGTTCGGGTATACGCTAATTTTATGGATTAAAATCATCATTAGTAAGGCATCAATTTTCTAAGTTGGTCTTTTTGGGTTAACCAGTTAGCTGTCGATCATTTTGTCCGCATATGCATGAGTTCAACCAGTTGAACCAAGTAATGTCCTACTCGTGTAACCAGGCCCCAGACATCAAACAAGTGGGTTCCGAGTCGAAGCTATAATTCAAACTAAGATTCTTTGTGGATAAGTTGAATGTATATATTTAAACCCTGATTTTAATAGGAAGATCATTATTTGACAACTAGAAAAGTTACTAGAAATGGGTTCACTAATTCATACGTCAAATCATGTGATCTAGAGCTGTACCTTTGATAAAGGCTTATACTATAATATTTACATAAAGTTATAGTCTGAACTGACTAAACTGACTACTCTTTGATATCGTCAGTGCACGTGGATATGAGATCATGAGCGAGGGTCGAATCCTGGATAGCTCAGTGCTAGAACATTGACGCGCTAAGATTCCAGGTTCAATTTTAATTCTAATGTCAAGGTGTAATTTTTCAACAAATTTAAATTAATTAAAGTGTATTCTCCTCCTTACGGACATTCCCGCAATTAAAATGATTTGCAGCTTGTGTGTTGATATTCATTAGTAATTATTTAAGGAAGACTTAATTCAAATCAAAACTGTTTGTGGTGAATTTAAATGTATGATATAGTTCCTTACCAACTCCAACAAGTAGAGAGGTAGGGAGATACTATGTCTTTAGCAAATGATATATACGCCACATATATATCTCCTACGTTTGTTGTGAGTTTATTACTTACCCAAGCCCATAGCTAACCAATAATGTCAGGGGTTGGGGGCTGGTGGACACATCTCCCAATTTCCGGAAGCTAGAATTAAAAAAATAAATATATATATAAACTGTTCTAGAAGCTCTCTGAAGTTTTTTTTTATGGTTACACAGCTCCCTAATTTGTACTTGTATCTTAATTTTGATATTGTGTGGACCATAAATAAAGCCATATATATTTTATTTATAAAATTTCGGGAGAGGGTTTGAAACCCCTTCCCCGTCTACGGCCTTGTACCTCCTACCTGAAAACATCGTAGATCATATTTTTCCTGGTCTTAAGTTTATATCGATTCTTGTTCGATTTCGCCTTTTTATTTAGTTTTTTTGTCTTTATGCACGTTGCTTAGCCATGTTCAATAAACACGCAAAAAAAAAATTTTTTTTTAGAAAAGGCCTAAAGATATGCAGTACTAATGTGAAATTAGATATAGTTTCAAAACTTTTAAGATCTTTTTAATGTTCAATTTATAACCAATAATAAAAGTGAAACGCATATATTTCATTCATGAAGGTAATTGTAATATTCAGGTAAACAATAAGACAATAAGTTTAAAATCAAACGCGTTTTGATGTACCAAGATTAGTTCCTTTGACACTTTAGAATTGAATCAAACTAACACATTAAAATACTATCCACGTGCCAAATTACTATAGGAAAGAAAAAAGAGACAAAATAAATGTCACGACTCATCACTCGGGTAGTAAGACGCGGTGTTAAAAAACCCCACTTAATGGTGAGTCATTAGACGGAGACCTGGCTAGCCCTATCCTTCCTTGGTCGGCTAGTCTGTGTTATTGGTAGGTACAGTCAAAACAAGACGTTTCAGGAAATGAACTTAACAAATTTACGTTTGCATTGATCATCGCGGTGTAAATAATAAAATAAAATAGTAGAGTTAGACTAATAAACCAAACAAATTTGAAATAACGACATTATGTACTACAAAATTCTATAAAATCGAAGTATCGAGGTATAAAACGAAAAGTACTTGTATAAAATCAAAAGTTATGTAATTTTACAACTATTAAATAGCTTATCAATTAAAAACTAACTTTATTTAAAATATTGTTAGTACTTCATTGCATACACTCTATATGCATGTCTAGCAAGAATGATTTTAATCCCCATACATTAACTACATTACCTTAAAATTAGTACGCAAAATGGATAAAATAGTAAGTTTGACTACTTATAACTCGATAACTGTAATGAATTGAAATAATTGAATCAATATTTATAGCTTATAGTTTATACACTTATTAAAACAATGCAATAAAATGTTGATGGTTGAATGAACTTAAGGCCAATTTTCATCTTCATATTCGATAATGTCGGAGGATTTTAAATATATCTAGGAGGGAGGGTGGATGTAATTCGCCCAGCGTGGGGCAATGCTCCCCAACTATATGAGTCAGTCTCCAGGTAGTGACGATAGATGTATCTTGACATCCCAATGACGTCATCACAAGGATCTCTTCCTACTGACGAACTTCATCAAACTGAATTTTATTCCGACTATAACATAAATTCACCTTGGGTCTTTCTTTTTTTCTCGTGTGTTCACGTTTACAGTTAGACTAATCTATAACCTAGAAGAAGTTCCTCTAATTCAGTTGTATTCAACCTGGAGTACGTGAAGATATCTTAGGCGGTACATAAAACTTAAAACTTTATGCTATTTCATTATAAATACCGGATAATCAAGGCCAAATTACGGATAGTTACAAGAAACCCGTACATAGGGATGGGGTATATCGATACTGTACTCATTAGAAGTATCGGAAAAAAATATCGATAACGTACTAGTATCGAAAGAAAGGTATCGGTATAGAAATTTTAATCTAGAAAAATGTTTTTTATCTAATAATAATAATTTCAACTTTGCATATTTATTTAAACACTGAAAATTAAAGTGGTTTTAAAAATTTTTAAACATATTTTTTCGCTATCCAACTTCTTAAAAAAACTTCCATAATTCACTTCTGGGAGTGCCATTTTTTTTTTATCTACATTCGTCATTTATATACTCTATCAAGAAATATTAGTAACTATTGACAAACAATAGAAGAATGCATCTTGTGAATGTGGGGAATGCCAGGCCTCCACCGTGGTTCGGATTCCACGTTAAACTGTAGGTCCTCCATTTCATCTCACAATCACCCTACCATTACACATTAGCGTAAGTGCGTATAACCCGAATGGGTAGTAAGACGCGGAGCTAATAATAATAATAATAATAATAATAATAATAATAATAATAGAAGAATGGACGCCCTTGCTTCATCGGTTCAAACAACGCACATACATATTCTGCTTCGCCTTCGTCTGTTTGGGGCACCCTTGAGTTGACTGAGTACATTGAACTCTACAAATGATTATTTTGTTTAGTTTGTGATGACCGTGCTCATTGATAAAGGAGGGTGTAGTAGACTGGTCGCCACTCGCCCCGTCATCAGGTTGTATTGATAAACAAAGATGAAAGAACAGCTTTGAGTTATGTAGAGCTAAAAGAGATTGGGTGCTAGAGTTGCAAATAATAAGGGAGAGTTGAGAAAGTGTCATTTGTTCTTCCTCCACAGTCAAAGCTAGTATCCCAGCTAGAGTGAGTATTGGAGTGTGTGTGTGTTCTAATATCAGCAAAAGTATCGGAGGAAAAGTAATGAATAAAAAAAATACTAGTATCGAAAAGAAAATATCTATATTATTTACATCCCTACCCGGACGCGTATTTACATCCCTTAACCCAGTACAGAGCACCACGCACTTAGTGATATGATTTGGCCCTAGATCTTAGCGCGCGCGACCTTCAAACAGCGGTCACTCGCCAAGTGCAACAGAGGCATAAGTGTTGCGGCACATATACTAAATCGGAGTTTTCCCTCGGCTTCGCTCGCATTGAAGTTAGATAAATTACTTTTTTTCCAGTGAAACATCTATACTAGCAAATACTCAATTTCAGACACGTACTATGAGGCGAGGATTTATATATATTAACGTGAAAAAGAGAAAGCAAATAAAAATACATCTATGGTCACACTGAGTATCTAGATAAAAATATAGAACATACATTAAAACTAAACTAACCTAGGCTAACCTAACCTAACCTAAGATCATTGTATACAATGAATAATATAGGTATGTATAGTATTTTATATAAAATATTACTATAGTATTTTCACTGAGCATCTAAATATACACCATATTCATGTATTGTATTTACTGTAATATAATTATATATACAATTTCGATGTATGCGATGGCTATACAAATTATATATATAATAACTACACATACTTTATAATGATATACTATTAACCGTTCAAGGCACAGTAACGTGACACAGCGCGTGGGAGGAGAAAGGCGGCGTAAGGGCCAATCATATCGCTCTAAATGCGTGGTACTCTGTACTGGGTTAGGAAATGTTAATACGCTACCCGGACATGTGTCTCGGGACCGCCATTTTCTCTCTTTCTCCTTTATGCTTTTCTTATCTGAACATCATGTTTCATTTTGGAGGCCAAAGTTGAAGAGAGAATCCAACTCGAGGTACGCGAATAAAAAAAAGTTGAATACCACTACTCTAATTGACATGCCGTGTCACTTGCTGCGCTGAGAACTGTGCCAAGACTGGGTTCTGTACGCGGTACCTCTGTCTCTCCCCTGCGTGCGTCTCCCAGGTGTCACTTGCGCTGAGAACTGTACCAAGACTTGGTTCTGTACGCGGTACCTCTGTCTCTCCCCTGCGTGCGTCTCCCAGGTGTCACTTGCGCTGAGAACTGTACCAAGACTGGGTTCTGTACGCGGTACCTCTGTCTCTCCCCTGCGTGCGTCTCCCAGGTGTCACTTGAGAACTGTACCAAGACCTGGTTCTGTACGCGGTACCTCTGTCTCTCGAATGCAGAGAAACAAAATAAAGAGACTCATAACCAGGGTGATCAAAGGCTCTCTGAAATGCGTGAATATGTTAACTTCAGGTTAGCGATAAAGATGACGCACGAAAAAGAATATCGACTCAATTTAATACACTAGTGTATATCAAATGAGACTACCGAGCAACGATCACACTGCCTCATTGATTCACGAGCGTACATCAAATGAGACTGTCAAGCAACGATCACAGCGCCTCATAGATTCACGAGTGTACATCAAATGAGACTGCCTAGCAACGATCACAGCGCTTCATAGATTCACGGGCGTATATCAAATAAAAATGCCGATCATCGTTCTCATCGCCTCAGCTTTATGTCTAACATATATATATATATATATATATATATATGGGTCGAATTGAAAATCTCCCTTTTTTGAAGTCGGTTAAAAGCATTACATAGCAAGTTTGACCTCTTATAATTTCTTATAATTGGTGAACTGTGATGATTTAAAATCATTTATAACTGGTTAAAATTGTGCTATAAAATGTTACCTGTGTGTGTTTGTTGTAACCTCACACATTTGTTACATGTGTTGTTCTGTAACCTCACACACGTGTTGCAAGTGTGTGTCTGTTGTAACCTCACACAATTACCTGTGGGTGTCTACTGTAACCTCATACAATAACATGTGTTGTCTGCTGTAACCTCACACACCTGTTGCATGCGTTGTCTGTTGTAACCTCACACATTTACATGTGTGATCTGTTGTAACCTCACACAGTTGTTGCATGCGTTGTCTTGTGAAATAATGTATTAATTCTCTACTGTAGCAATTCCCTTACAATGTAAATTACGGGTCTTTTGGTGGAACAATAGTACGCGGTTAAATTGAAATGAGATAACAAGTTTGGAAAACTTACAATAATTTATCTTGCTAAATAATGTTCTGTAGACATTGATGTTTGATCACAAATCTCTATATTATGTGATGAGTCCTTCATGAATTAATTACCTTAAAGGTACATACATTTAATTACACAATATTTACTTCTTCGCTGGTGTGTACTAGACTTTTATTTATAATATTCTGAGCTTTTACTAAACTATTAGCGCTCCTGGAAACCTACCCTTCCTGTATTCACCATTGTTCCTGTCCGGCATGTGAACGATGTCCCTGTCCGAGGTGTGAACGATGTCCCTGTACGAAGTGTGGAAAGTGTTTAAAATGGACAGAAACTGTGCGTTACATTTACGGTGGTAGATTGAGCCTGTACCTTGTGTTGTATGTCTTGTAGCAGGTCTGACCAGGCCGCCCATGTACCCATTCACCACCGGCCAGTACCCGTACCCCATGCTCAGTCCGGAGATGTCGCAGGTCGCCGCCTCCTGGTGAGTACCAAAAAGTAGAACAACTAATTTCAACATTCACCTTCAGCTCAGGCTGACCTCGTATTGCACCAGTCAGTAACAATTCACTAATATCTCTCCCAGTCTCTAGTGTAATATCAGTCAGTAACAATTCACTAATATCTCTCCCAGTCTCTAGTGTAATATCAGTCAGTAACAATTCACTAATATCTCTCCCAGTCTCTCTAGTGTAATATCAGTCAGTAACAATTCACTAATATCTCTCCCAGTCTCTAGTGTAATATCAGTCAGTAACAATTCACTAATATCTCTCCCAGTCTCCCTAGTGTAATATCAGTCAGTAACAATTCACTAATATCTCTCCCAGTCTCCCTAGTGTAATATCAGTCAGTAACAAGTCACTAATATCTCTCTGTCTCTAGTATAATATCAGTCAGTAACAATTCACTAATATCTCTCACCAGTCTCTCTAGTGTAATATCAGTCAGTAACAATTCACTAATATCTCTCCCAGTCTCTTGTGTAATATCAGTCAGTAACAATTCACTAATATCTCTCCCAGTCTCTAGTGTAATATCAGTCAGTAACAATTCACTAATATCTCTCCCAGTCTCCCTAGTGTAATATCAGTCAGTAACAATTCACTAATATCTCTCCCAGTCTCCCTAGTGTAATATCAGTCAGTAACAAGTCACTAATATCTCTCTGTCTCTAGTATAATATCAGTCAGTAACAATTCACTAATATCTCTCTCAGTCTTCCTAGTGTAATACCAGTCAGTAACAATTCACTAATATCTCTCTCAAGTGTAATATATCAGTCAGTAACGAGTCGCTAATATCTCTTTCTGTCTCTAGTATAATATCAGTCAGTAACAAGACACTACTATATCTCTCATTTCATTAGTTACTGTGAACATGTCTGGTATCTCGGTTACTGTAATTATTTGTAGGGGTAAAGTCACGCCACGCAAATAGCAGCTTCAGCCAACACGAATCTTTGATAATGAAGCAGAGATAACAGTAATATTACTAATGGTATAAATTGTGCATTAGTGTCTTAGAGGGGCTATGGGCCATGTTGGTAGTTCCTTAGAACGAGTGGTTCGGGAGGACGACTTAAACCAAGAGGGCTCTAGCTCAATTCTTGGGATTGCTCTAGATTTTGGGAAGTTTAATTGCAGTATTGTTTTTTGAAGTAATACTATAATAGTACAAGGAAGTAGTTCAGTGTAATTAATTCATGTATCTTACTGAAATGTCTTTTGTGTTACCTTGCACACACACCCAATATATATCATGTGTTACTCTACACGCACCCTACATGTATATATTTGCTATGTCACATGTCTGGTGTGTTTCAGGCACACCCCAAGCATGTATCCGATCTCTACAGGAGGAGGCTTCCGAACTTCGTACCCCACCTCGCTCCCCATCACAAGTACAAGTTTACCTAGGTAAGTACCTAATTAGACCATCGCTCATAATCACAAATAAATGTTATTTCCACGGAGGGATGACATGTTTGTTTATACAGCGACTAGTACATGTTCCATAGAGTAATGACATGTTTGTTTCTACGACTAGTACGTGTTCCAGAGAGTAATGATATGTTTATTTGTTTCCACAGCGACTAGTACATGTTCCGGAGAGTAATGACATGTTTGTTTCTACAGCAACTAGTACATGTTCCAGAGAGCAATGACATGTTTGTTTCCACAGCAACTAGTACATGTTCCAGATAGTAATGACATGTTTGTTTCCACAGTGACTAGTACATGTTCCAGAGAGTAATGACATGTTTGTTTCCACAGTGACTAGTACATGTTCCAGATAGTAATGACATGTTTGTTTCCACAGTGACTAGTACATGTTCCAGATAGTAATGACATGTTTGTTTCCACAGCGACTAGTACATGTTCCAGATAGTAATGACATGTTTGTTTCCACAGTGACTAGTACATGTTCCAGAGAGTAATGACATGTTTGTTTCTACAGCAACTAGTACATGTTCCAGAGAGCAATGACATGTTTGCTTCCACAGCAACTAGTACATGTTCCAGATAGTAATGACATGTTTGTTTCCACAGTGACTAGTACATGTTCCAGAGAGTAATGACATGTATAGTACATGTTCCAAATAGTAATGACAGGTTTGTTTCCACAGCAACTAGTACATGTTCCAAATAGTAATGACAGGTTTGTTTCCACAGTGACTAGTACATGTTCCAAATAGTAATGACATGTTTGTTTCCACAGCGACTTTTACAGGTTCTCCCCCACGGGCCTTATCCCACCTCATGGTCTGAGTCCACACGGGCATCACCCCTCACACCCTCATTCGCTCGCTTCACACCCTGCAATCGTCACACCCGGGCCCAAACAGGAGCTTGGCGCACACCCCCTCGACCACAACCACAGGTGAGTAGCCCATTGAGGGAGCTTATTTTCCTCGATCAAAGCGTTCTGGGCTATGGTTGTTGTGTTTTTATTCACTTAAGATATTAAACCAATGGCTTTTCCTTTCCTCCACCCAACGACGTCTCCCTCCCTCCAACGACGTCTCCCTCCCTCCAACGACGTCTCCCTCCCTCCAACTACGTCTCCCCCCTCCTTCTAGATGGCAAACTATATCGCGCGATGCATAGTAAAGGAACAAGTTGACCGGAAATAACTCCCCCGCCCCTTGTCAGAGGCTGGTCCCGGCCCTTAGTGCTGATTGGTTGGTGGCTCGTGTCGTCATGACAACCGGAGGCTGGACCGCGGAGAGAGGATCGATGTTGCTCGTGGCAAGACTCCTTGGTTCGTGTCCACAGACAAAGTCGAGTAGGCTAATGTTTATTGAGTGTTCATAACGACACACAGATTGGGGTGTGATTTAGAAACACAGTATTGTTTTCTAAACACTCCCTAGACAGGTGCCTCGACACTCCAGTGACAGGTGTCTTTACACTCCAGTGACAGGTGCCTTTACACTCCAGTGACAACTGTTTCGGCACTCCAGTGACAGGTACCTTGACACTCCAGTGACAGGTACCTTGACACTCCAGTGACAGGTGTCTTTACACTCCAGTGACAGGTGCCTTTACACTCCAGTAACAACTGCCTTGACACTCCAGTAACAACTGCCTCGACACTCCAGTAACAACTGCCTCGACACTCCAGTAACAACTGCCTCGACACTCCAGTAACAACTGCCTCGACACTCCTGTAACAACTGCCTCGATACTCCTGTAACAACTACTCTGTTCTATAACTAGTTCAAAGCTACACAGAGATTAATACATTCACATGTTGAACTAATGTTAAAATAAAAGATATGCGATGTCTGACATACGATCACAATCATGTGAACAGTCACTGTTTGACTAACATAAAATAACAATCAGATGAGAGTCACTGGCCTGATTAATAACATAGTATCTCTATAATGTCGGTTAAACTAGATACCTAGGCGCCGTTCTCAACTTAATGCAAAAGTTAAATTTATTCCCTAGAGATTGAATAAAGAATTTTGAAGTTTGAATTGTTATATATTCTAATATCAATAAACTTGGGCTTTAACATAAAAAAAAATTCCTACACAATTTCTACTTGTGTGTCCCATAAGCTTCTCCTCATCTTTAAAAATATGGCCCCCAATTCAAACGGCTGGAAAACTTCGGCACGCTATTGGCTCTCTGAATACTGTACTGTCTTACTGTTGTATAATGTGTGCCTCGCGTGTTACTACCCACCTCCCCCTTCACTGCTGTTACCCTCCACACACATGCAGTTCCTTCACTGCCCTCAACACACCAGCGAGCCCTTCACTACCCTCAACACACCAGCGAGCCCTTCACTACCCTCAACACACCAGCGAGCCCTTCATTACTCTCAACACACCAGCGAGCCCTTCATTACTCTCAACACACCAGCGAACCCTTCATTACTCTCAACACACCAGCGAGACCTTCACTGCACTCAACATACCAGCGAGCCCTTCACTGCCCTCAACATACCAGCGAACCCTTCATTACTCTCAACACACCAGCGAGCCCTTCATTACTCTCAACACACCAGCGAACCCTTCATTACCCTCCACACACATGCAGTTCCTTCACTGCCCTCAACACACCAGCGAGCCCTTCACTACCCTCAACACACCAGCGAGCCCTTCACTACCCTCAACACACCAGCGAGCCCTTCATTACTCTCAACACACCAGTGAGCCCTTCACTGCACTCAACACACCAGCGAACCCTTCATTACTCTCAACACACCAGCGAGCCCTTCATTACTCTCAACACACCAGCGAACCCTTCATTACTCTCAACACACCAGCGAGCCCTTCACTGCCCTCAACACACCAGCGAGCCCTTCACTACCCTCAACACACCAGCGAGCCCTTCACTGCCCTCAACATACCAGCAAGCCCTTCACTTCCCTCAACACACCAGCAAGCCCTTCACTTCCCTCAACACACCAGCGAGCCCTTCACTACCCTCAACATACCAGCGAGCCCTCTCACTACCCTCAACATACCAGCAAGCCCCTCACTTCCCTCAACACTCAATAACCCCCTCACTACGTTCAACACCAATAACCAACTGAGCCAGAGAGTGAAAACAATAACTTGGCTTAAAAGAATGTAAGCCGAGGAAGTTTTCCTGTCACAAGTGGAAGAACAATTAGTACCATTGCAAACTGTGGATATGTCCTTTAATTGAGTGCTATGCTCGGAACCAACACTTCAAACCTATTTAGTACCAAAGGAAGCACACAGCTCCTTCACCAGACCTTTTACGATATTTTTTAAAGCAATGGAGGACACTGTTAACACATTTTCTCCATTTCAACAAGTTGAGGTTAGTCCCAAAAATTACTTGTATGTCCTTCAACACAATTTTCAAGTCTTCTTAGTGATTCGATCCATTTCATTCTCCCGCATCTTCTACCCAGAGTTCCCGGTACTCCCCCCAAATATTAATACTCTTTACATCTTTTACCCCAAACTCCATTATATTAACTCTTTCATGATCATTGTGTTAGCCTGCCGCCAGACTACCAGACACAATGAGATAAGATTACAAAATGAGCTGTTGTTGTCCAAAACAAAATCACAATTTGTTCTTTAAAATCTTAAAAATATTAATATCCTATTTGTTTAGTTCCTGGCCTAGAGCATATAATTTAGACTTATTGTTTGAACCAATGCAGCAGGAAATGAGAATATTAAAAAGAACTAAGAGATACTTCCATCAAATATCGTAGTACCGGCTCTCTTGTGTAAAAAGTGTCGTTCTTAACCCGAGTGTCACCGCCAGTTTTTATAAAGTGTGGTACTTCATCTCTCTCTCTCTCTCTCTCTCTCTCTCTCCCCACCTTGCTGCATTTATGTCCTTGAACCCCAAGTATTTTTGATTATGCTTCTTCCTCTTCGCCAGCATTGGCCTCCTCACCACTTCTGACATAATTCATTATCACCAAATAATTAAAATTGATGTACCGTCTTTGATTGCTGTTTTCTGACTGACAAGTTGAATTCCAAACCAGTATCTGGAGCAAACTTGTTTACATTCGCCGAGTTCAGACTCTGGTGTGGCAGTTTTGTGCCTACTGTTTTCAGCAGGGTAACTCTTTGCACTAGGTTCACGTAACTGAGGGGGCTTGCTGGAAAGCTTTGGAACTCATGGTTATGGAATTATCTATAACTAAACAGTGCCATTATTTTTATAACCTTTGCGTGATAGGTACACTCACACACACACACACACAGCATCCGACACCTTCATGGGCTCTACATTGAACCATTCGGGTGTTCGACTGCTGAGGACGAGGAGATCAAGGTTCACATCTTGGTCAGGTGAACTGGGGCTGGATTATCCTAAATGATTCTCCACACTCCCTCCATGCAAATGCAGGTTCACTTTCTCTAAATCCAACCTTCCTTATTCCTAAGCCATTTTCATAATTAGTACTTAAGCGTATAACCTGAACTAGTAGTAAGTAAGACATGGTGCTAAATAAATAAGTTTGTTGCTGAATTTTTTTAAATGTGATTTAAGTATTTATAGGAAAGAGGGGATTGGGTGTAGATGTTAAACACATACATTGTAGTTTTAGAATATTGATTTACACTATAGACAGAATATTTATTTACTTTATACAAGTTTTAGAAAAATAACAGCTTCTTCATCATGGATGAAATTAGGGAATAATGGCTTCAGAACTAGAATAACTTGTATATATATTCTACCTAAATCAAATTTCTATTTACAAAAGGTTAACAAAAAAAAGTTTGCATCCATGCAGGAGGGGGTAGGGAGGGGGGGGGGGAATGCCTCTCTAAGGAAGGTATGGTCATTGGAATAGTACTAAAGGTGATCACTCAGCCACCACCCTTCTAAATGTTCCTGGTAGATTCTAGTTTGCGAAATGGTGCATACAGTAACCAAACCAACCCTAGGCAAACTACAGCCCGCCAAGCTAGCTACCTGTGAAGAAAAATATATATATATATATATATATATATAAAAATATAAGTCTAGAAACAAAAGTTAAATCTTAAATATAATCCTAGAAACAATAGTATCCTGCCAGACAAAATTATTTCATGTTCATATTCTTTTGCTTGATAGCAAAGCGTTGGCAATCCTGATCACTCCAAAGAAAAGATGTACATAGTAATAAGCTTGAATGCATTCCAATTAAAACTACTTTTGTTCTCACAACATTTATTGAAAAACTCTTGATCACTTTACAACCATGCACACACTGACAATACCAGAAAATAAATTTTAAGAATATGCCAAAATGATCAACGCCTTGACCGATGAATTTTTTGCAGGTTTGCCGACTTTTGCGAAATTGAAAAAGGTTTGTCGATAGTTTGCAATCCATTTTCAGTTGACTTTGATAGTGAACCAAGTAAACTTCAACTTGAGATAGGCTTGCAGTGTAATCATGGCTTAAGTGAATTACACGGTCCTGAATAAATTTTTAAATCATACAATTCTCTTGATTCTGATAAATTCGCAAACATTCAAGATTTTGCTCGAAAAATGTTGGTCATTTTTGGATTGACCTTTATATGTGAACAAACATTTCCTATAATGCATTTCAATAAAAACTTCTTACGATCATGCATTTTTGATGAACATTTATAAATTGTTTTAAGGATTTCGATGACTAAATTTACACCTAACATCAAAGAAATGATGAAAGATAGGAAAAAGTTGCATTCATCTCATTAACCCTCGAGTGGGCGCTGTAATATTTAACACAAGTAGGCCTGTGGGGTACTTTATACCCTTCTTTATTTTCATGGTTCTATTAATACATCCCAGCACAGATTTATCTGATTACCAAACCCTTCCTTCACCTCTGGCAAGACATCTTGTGAATGTGGGGAATGCCAGGCCCTCCACCGTGGTTCGGATCCCACGTTAAACTGTAGGTCCTCCATTTCATCTCACAATCACCACTACCATTACACATTAGCGTAAGTGCGTATAACCCGAACGGGTAGTAAGACGCGGTGCTTCTAATAATAATAATAATATTAATACATGTATGAACAAAATAATTAGTTTTATGGTATGTTTTATTTTAATCAGATCCATCTAAGCATATTAGATACATATTGTATTAATAACCAAACATATTGATAGATGTTGGTATGTATATAATAAAAAATAGAAAAAGGCTTGATATTTATCAACATATTTTTATGGAAGTTACATACTTAGACATTACTGTTTTTGGTAAATATTGGTTATTATTTTGCTAATTAATATTTTTACAGATACAATGTGATTAAAAGTACAATACCAATATTATAATAATAATGATAATGATAATTTAAACTGATTGCTTAGTTTTAAAATATGAAGTTTTTAAAAGATTAAACATTTTAAGAATCAGAATCAGCCTCATTTATGTTGTTACACTCATCAAATGTGTACATTATATGAACGTGATTCTTACATGTAAATTGTTTGCATGTTCCACATTTTAATGTGGTGCCAACATCTTTTGATCGACCACATAAAACACACCGTCCTCGTTTCTTTATGGCTAACTTTTCGCCATCTTCACGCTTCATAGTACTTAAATACTTCCTGAGAAAGGCTGATAATTCAATTGGGAGCGACTTGATTTTAGCTCTTTCTTCAAGGTGAGGCTTCATCATAGTCAAAGCTAGCTTTTCCACAAATATTATTCTGGCTGTAAAATTTTGAGATGTTGAAGAGAATAAAATTTGTACATTGATGCCAGCTATATTTATCAATGAATAAAATACTCTCATAGGCCAGCACCGTGTAATACATGCGACATCATGTACACTACACATTTGATACACTGTAACTTATGAAACAATATAATTTGGATGCACTGCAACTTTGATTATCTATTGGCTGTGTTGCATTAATCTACTACATGAGCTAGCAAAACTATTTTGCAGGTGGCATGACACAATTATTTGTAATTATCATTACTTACTTTTCAGGAGGAAAAGAAATTAGAGCTTAAAACCTTAAATATATTCTTTATACTGTGTAGGTCCTATCTTAACTAATCATAAACTTAAGCTCGGTTAAAAAAATAAATTGAAGCATTATCAAAAGTTGAGTCTGGATAAATAATGTCTTACAGTATTTAAAAATAGTATCAAGAGTAACAAAAAAAATCTCAAAAAGGTTGGTAACCTGGTTGTCTAGGGGTAAGGTGTCAAACATCTATGCTGGGGGTCCGGGTTTCAATCCTCGGTCCCAACACAAACATTTCTGATGGCCAATCCCTTCCTTCACCTCTGACAATACGTGTATTAATCACAACTTGTGAATGTGGGGAATCCCAGGCCTCCACCGTGGCTCATATTCCACGTTAAACTGTAGGTCCTCCATTTCATCTCACAATCACTCTACCATTACATATTAGCGTAAGTGCGTAAAACACGAACGGGTAGTCAAAGACAGTGATAATAATAATAATAATAATAAACTTTACAAAAATTATATTCCTATCATTCATTACCTTTCACAAAGAAATAATTGCCAATTATTAATAAAAACATTAAATAATATTTCAAAATAAAAGGGCTCTTTATTCATTACTAGTGATAGTCTTTCATCACAGCATCAATATTGATGTTATCAATTTCATCTTTGTATATATTAAGTAACCTAGGATGGTTGTCTCGTTTGTCCCATTTCTCTACCATCTACCCACCACCACCCAACCAACTATGGTGGCCCTGTTGGCTCACAAAGCCAATTTTTTCCTTACTGAATCAACATAGCAGTCAATTCCACGCACAATTAATTTCATCACGTGTGTTCGCAATTGAGTATTAACATTGTCATATTGATGTGAACCTATTGTGCAGCTTTAGAAAATTAGAAAGCAAGAATAATTTGGAAATGGTGGGGGGAGGGGGATGCTCCCCCGCTGCCTATGGGCTAAAATGTTCAGAGCAAACTGAACATGAAACTTGATTCCACCCACTTCCCATCCCTCCTACAAAGGTATTTTTTATTTAATATTTTACATTATTGGTTTCCCATTTGAATTTATTTTTGTATTTTGATAGCTATTACTACACAAATAAACTGTACATATTTTCCCCAGCAATTTTGTGCCCGGTAAAGCTCATTTATTTACGCTATTATTTACATTTACATAAACTACATAAACATTTTTCTATTTCATTTTACCGATTGAGGGGAAATCAATAAATTAAGTCTAAATGAAGTTAGCTATTATCAATATTATTAACATTAATAATTACACTAAAGTACACTTAATTCAGTCTTGTTTTAAAGCGAATTCTTACTTAAACCACCCAAACGCCGGTAATTTACTACCGGACCCTTGTGGCTAGGCTCCAGTAAGGTCACCAAACGAGGGGGGAAGTTTATTGCTGGCAGGTACAAGGACAGGCTCAAACTTGGCAAAATATGTCCATACAATAGCTTAGAACAACGGTTCTCAAACTTCCAGCGTTGCCGTTAGGGTACTCATTGCGTACTAGAGTACTTTTGGCCATATGTGCGGCCCCAAACGAAACCGAGTCTTGCTTGGCACTAAACGACAAACGATCAACGAATTAAAGAAAAACATTAAACGTAATCGATAATGAACGAAATATTTTATATATATATATATATCATCCCATACAACCAGCACATGTGAAGTACAGGTGCGTGTGTGTATTTATGTATATATATATGGGCTAGCAACCCTTTTCCTTGGGGGAACTAAACTTTAAATAAAGCTATCTTGTCTTGTTGAGACTTGTTGCTGTTAGTTGTTTGTTTAACTTTTGTTAAGTTTGGTTCTGTTTGAGGTGACATTTTCATTTGATCGCTTGAAAGTTTAGTGAAAGTGACAGAAACTCCAGTTTTATTTTCTATCAACAAATCTAGCTATGATAGGTAAGTGCAGATGATGACCTTCCTCTTTTTTTCAACATCCTTCCCTTCCATATATAGGGCTTCAGCAATATCTCTTGGAAACATATGTCATCTACCTCTCTTCTATTCATTTCAGTTTATTCAATTAAATTAACATAATTATTTAAATACTCATTATATGCTAATAAAAGAACACACAAAAAATATATTTAAAAACACTATATTCTACATTTTTAATGTTGAATTTAGCTTCATAAAGTGGATTTAATTAGTAAGGCTTACCACAAAAGCTTAAAAAATATTTTTTTTCTATATTTTAAATATGAATGAAGATAGCAGCACGAGCTAAATATTGTTTGTGAGATATGTAATGTTATGAATATGTACAGCCCTCATTGGTGAAAAATTGATCCATTTTGCTTAAGAAAAAATATATGTGTAGTATGTTACAAAAATGTTACATATGTCGCTAAGTGGTTTAACCATTCAGTTTACTTGAGCTATACAAGATTGTGATTAGGTAGTAAAGTAGTTGGAAATTCATATTTTAATTCGACACTAAATTAAAGAGAATTCTCATTTATACAGTGTCTTTAAATTATATTATAAATAATACATATATATACATACACACACACACACACACACCTGGTTTAATGTGTTTTCAGTTAACCTCTTTTATTTTGCTTGCACTGTAGTGCCTTTTTTTTCATCCTCACTAACAAAAATTGAAAAATATCTTACTAAACCCAAAGATATAGCAGCAGATCCACCCATCACATCTACTTCAACTTTATCCTCAATAAATGCGGATGCATTAGTCTCTACCATCAATGTAGAGGATTCTCCAACTCCCTCAAGATAAGACACAAGTACGATATATGGATTTCTACCTCTACTCCAACTTTAGCTACTACTTCATCCTCTGCATCAGGATCTACAATTGCTGTAAATCAGATTCCTGCCATAGATATAAAACCAGTATAGGATACCCCACCCACGACACATGTCACTAAAAAACCTGAACGAACTTACAACTTTAATGAGTGTTGGCTACATGATAAAGTACTTTAGTCATGGTTAATTAAAACCAAGAAAACCAAGCTTTGTGTAAAATGTGCAACATAACTCTGCCTTTACATAAACCGGCCTTAGTTAGGCACACTGAGAGTAATAAACATTCATCATTTATATCTCAAGACAAAAAGTTAAATAAGGCCCGGTATGATAAAGATGTGAAACATGAAAGCAAATTGGTGAGAAGAGCTAAATTTAAATTAGCAAAGATAGTATCTACAAATAATTTGCCTTTTAATCTCATGAATACACTAAAACCACTTTTGTCAAACTTATTTCCTGATTAAAAAAAAAATATTGTTGGGACGATAAAAGACCAGAGCACTAGTAAAAAACACTTTTGGCCCTTATTTTCAAAAATCAATAGATGACACATTAAAGTAATCTGGAAAACTTTATATAATGGACGAGACTACAGATACAGGGATGGTTAAGCAATGTGCATTTACCATTATTTATATTGAGGAGAATCATGTTCACACAAAATTTTTTGACATGGTTGTAACCTCATCCGGCACTGCCGAAGATTTGTTTTCTTCACTACTGAAGATCCTAGAAAAAAGGGGGAATTCCAAATTAAACTGATTGGTTTTGCCTCAGATACCACTAATTCATTGGTATGTGAGCACAATTCTGTGTTTTCAAGATTTAAGAAGGAAATACCGGGTATAGCATGTGTCAAATGTAGTTGCCACATGATACATTTAGCTGCTTCAAAAGCCTGTCTGAAGTTACCCAGATTTGTGGAAGATATGCTTCGAAATATTGGCTCACATTTCAACCTAAGTTCAAAAAGAAGTCAAAGACTGGAAGAATTGCAGGTGTATTTCAAAGCCGAGATCCATAAAATATTAACACCCGCCATAATCAGATGGTTATCGCCATAATCAGATGGTTATCGCTAAAACAGTGTGTCGATCAATCTTGTCTTGGAACAACACGGTGTGCTGGCAAATTATTTCAGATTAGAGTTGATAGAGGATCCTTCAAGATTTACAGAAGAAATAATAAACACTATAAGCAACAAATTTACAAAAGTGTATTTGCAATTAATGTCCTGTGTATTGGGTTTGCTCACAGACTTTTAATCTATTATTTCAATCCGAGTCTCCACTGCTGCACAAAGTGAAAACCGAAACAGAAAAATTAATCCCAACAATTGCGTCAAACTACAGCGATAAAGGATATAAAAACCCGGCTTGACTTCAGCAACCTACTATTTGATATAGTTTTAATAGTAGAACCAAAACTAGCCCAGCCATACTAAATCAAAGATCTGAGTGGTGTTTTAAGGTGATTCCCAATATTCATAGAAAAAAATATTAATAGACGTGTCTCAATTGGAAAAAGAATGGCGTGATCATGCTAGATTATGATGATTATGGTTTGGATCCAAATCTTTCAGTGACAGATTATTGTACTAAAGTTTTCTGAACGCAAGTTTCAAAATTTAAAAGTGGTCATATCACTTCTATTGGTGTTGTCCTTTTCTAATCCGTCAGTCGAGAGGATTTTCATTAGTCTGAAGAGAATAAAAAGTGTGAAAACCGAAATCTGCTCAAAACAGACACAATTGTGGGTTTAATATCGACGTCATAAGGACTGGCTGGCTGTATTGGATTCGAGCTTTCAAAGACACTACTAAAGGCTAAAGTGAAATATGATTAATTTGTAAAATATTATTGATGAATTGGAAAATTACAAAGTACAAAATTTTGAGTATGAATGAGTTTTCTAATAAAAAATACTTTCACTCTTTATTTTATAGAGAATTGTAGAAAGAGGTCTGTATGTAAAAATATTTGTTTTGCTTTTTAGGCTAAAAAAAACAGCAAGGCTGACAACTGGCATAAATATTGGTCTCGTGCATATCGTAGACCATTCAACGTCTGACAACACTGCAAACTTCTTATGCAAACCCTATAACCAGGGAAAAGCTGATTTGCGTACCCTGTGATTTAGGATAGATTTTTTTTTTAAATAATACTTTTGTAGAAGGGATAGATTAGTCATATATTTTTAAAATTAAATATAATTACAATATAAATCAAAATAAAGTAAATGTAGGTATTATACATATGTATTTGTACATTTATAATCACTAATAATTTATGTGAGGTGTGGAACTGCTTATGTGACTTTAAATTATCATTGAGATTTGTAGCAATTCCGGTGACCATCTCCTTATGTCTCATTCCACACTAAGCCGATTTCATTTCAAATTTTTTCATAATTTGTCATAAAGAGAGAAGAAAAGGCTTGGTCGCATAAAGAAGTTGTTGGAAAAGGCATAAAATGTTACAGTATAATTTTTTATAAGTTCTTTGTGCTGACTGATGAAAACTAATATGTAGGTGAATTTCCAAATTCTCCTCTCAAAGACATGGGTACACGGCGCGTGGGTAACCCCCCCACTTTTAGGCCTCTGTTTTTCTCTGGGGTATGGTATGGAAAGGTATCTCCATTGCATTTAGTACACACCAGTGATGTACTCTTGTGTCACATTTTATAAAACTTAAAAAATAAGGTTATGTCACTAATTCATTGAAAGATCTCACGGACCCCATTGTGAGAATCTCTGGCTTAACTACGACACAATATATTTGGAAACTCATGAATCTGAGACACAGTAGAATCTTGAAGCATCAGTGTCAGTGAATCTTATTCACTATGGAATGCTAAATTTATATAAATACAGATATTCATTTTAAGTTAGGTGATGGCAACTAAGCTGGGCAGATAAAGGAAAGCACTAATGTGGAATCCATTGAGTTGGAAAGAGATGTTGTCATAAGAGCCTGTACTGCAATTTAAAAGTGGAACAGATTCTAGTGTTGTCTTAGCGCTTAAGGTTTCAACGCACTTGCGCACAGGATGACGTAGTTCTGATGTGAGATTTAACACATCTTTCAGTTCTCATTTGAATCCTCCTGTAATAGTTTGACCGACTCTTACATAATACTATAGCTGGTATAAATAATTAACAATTTGACTCATCAAAACACCCGGGCTGGTAGCTGAACACTATCGAACAGTTTTTTTCTACTGTAACATGTATGAAATTAGATGTTTTTTTACTAGGCTAATTCAGATGTGCCGAAAACTAAAATGATATGCAAAACATCATAATCATGTAGACCTATGTTTTATTTTATTTTATGAGACTATACCCCAGGTTATTAAAAATAATATTACTAATTTCTTATGTTAATAAGGTTTGAGTGCTACTCTCACAGTAGAATGGACTGCCGATGATGGGGAAATCGAGGTTAGAAACCAGGTTGGGTGGTTTTTACAAAATTGTTTTCCACTCTACCTTCACACAGATCTGGTTACACTTCTTTTAAATATAACCTTCCTAATCCCTAAAACAAACGTAATTAGTACATAAGAGGACCTGAACAGGTAGTAAGACACTGTGCTAAAAAAAAGCTACAATTTTTTTTAGTCATTAAACTTAATATGCAAAGGAACTATGTAGATAGAAATGCTAGTAATTATTAACTTATGGTTAATTTATTCTTTTATGCTGTTTCATATTCCTTCTGAATTAACAATAATCGCCCATCATTGCTTGGTCTCACCTTCCTTGACACCATATTTCCATTTTAGCAATGTCCTGATGAAATCACTTCACTAAGTTATACTGGGTTTTCGGGAAATAAGTTTAGGTATCGATGTAAAAAGTGGCTTTTTACTATTACATCCAACATCCTAGATTTTGGCAACTCTACAGTAGTTTTATGTACAATTTTGGGGCAGTTGCCCTGCTTTTGGCTACCCAGAAAGTGAAACACTGATTTAATTAGATGAAGCCAATTCAATTGATTTCAGTTTCCTTTCAAAATTTTAGTAGAACATAACTTTTCATTTTTGTGGGCTGACAAATCTCCCTTCTTTAACTTTGGCATCACTTAGATTTGGGAACTTGCTGCGCAAATACTGAAAACCTTCACCACTTTTGTCCGAAACTTTAACAAAATTCTTCATAATCCCAACTTTATGTGTAGCAGAGTCAAAAGCACCTTTTCGGGACTCACCGAAGGAGCATTCTTAACACTGTTTTTTCTGGAAAAGTCTTCGCTGGCTGGTTAATTCTTTACCCCGTGATGTTTTTCAGTTGCTACACTGTCACAGGCCTAAAAAAACAACAATATTTTGTAAATCTCTGCAGCCAAGTAAAAGTCCAATCACTTTTAGATACACACATCTGCCAGCATAAATCCTTGTAATGTATTACGTTTAGTAAGACTAGAATACTTTATTTTTGATACGTTTATTTCTTATCTACTGAACACGCAACATGTATGACTGGATTTATTGTGTAATAAAACAGCTTTCAAGCTTAGTTTTGACAGAGACAACGGAAATTCCCCATTCCTCTAGATTGAGCTGAAATACCAATTCTTACTTGAGTCATTTACATCACTGCAGATTCAAAAAGAACCCTGCGGTAGCTTTCTGAAGCCGGATGTTTTGGTGTCTAGAACCACCAAGTTCCAGTTCTGTAGTTTTGATCCCGAACGCTCTTTTTGCTGCTTAGAAATATTTAAGTCACGAACAAGATCATTTAGCACACACTCTGATAGATCATGTGTGGCTTGTGATCATTTTGGGGAATGAAGCTAGGATCAGGGGATGTAGATGGTTCTTCTTGCTCCTGTTCTTCAGGTTAGGCAAATTCTTTCCAATTAGAAGGTGGGTCAGGAATTGGGAGTTCATAATTATCTTTATTGCAGTTGGGATGTTTAGCTTTGTTTTTCTTTGAAACCCCACCCCCCAGTATTTTGTTGGACAGAAATAACAGTCTTTTCATGGTGGCCAGTTAGCCCACGCCAGAACATTGGGGCAAAAGACTTACATACACTCTTTGTTCCTTTCATCCATTCTATGATAATCATGTGGCATACATTCGGTAGAACCCGAGACTCAGAAGTAATCCTATTGTTTGCCTGACAGGACAACACCAATGGCCTTGTTCAGAGGACCAGTTAGAATATTTCAGCTGTATTATTTTTTTGTGAGTCTTAATCATTAACTATATCATTAAAAAAAAAATTTTCAACAGGTATAACTTGCAATTTATGAAAACAAAGATTATATCTGCACATGACCTATAAACTAGCTTTTATCTATGACATAACAGTTTACTAAAGTTAAATTAACGACTCTAGCAGGTATCGGAACCAGGACCCTTAGCATAGTAAGCACAAGTGCTATCAACATAGCTAAAGTGTCGGTTAAAATATAAAGAGAAATGTATTACGTTAAATATGATAAACCACTTTAAATAAATTTAAAAAAATAATATAACGATATAAGCATAGCTGTGGTAAAATAATATTCAAACCAAAATTGGATTAAATTTGAATGTTGCACAAGTTGACACACCTTATGTTGACTCTCAACTCACAAAGTATTAAATTATTTAGGGTACATTTATTTGTACTGAAGATTGAATATTTTTCTAAAAAACACAATTAATTTTATGCTTCTATAGTAATTCACTTTTTGGGGTCAGCGCAGCCTTTCGAATTGTTCGGAAACTATATGCTATTCGTCAAGTAGACCAGGGTTGAACTGGTCCTCCAAAAGGGCGTGAAACTTGTATTTTTAGAGGAAATAAAATATGTTGAAGGGCCCAGTTTTTTTTACCTATTTACTGTAAAATTACTCTGTGAGTGCTGGTAGAATTCAATAATATTCATTGATAATAAAAATATTGATAGTTCCAGCAAGGACTTTCTATATATCTATATTGTTTGCCCCATGTGTCGCAAAGCATTGCTTAATATGGTGAATAGCATAGTTTATGGTCAATAAATATAGTATAAATTCATGGTCTAGGTAAATTTTATTTCACAAAAGTGAAAAAACATCAAGCATTTAAGGAACAAATTGTATAAGATATTATGCTATATCCTTGGACTATTTGGATACAGCCTGTCTCAACAACACCCGTCCTGAGCAAACTGGGTTCATCTCGGAAAAAAGTAAGTGTAGACATCACACACCCAATTACTTTAACTAAACCTGACTTGAATCAGCGCTGAATACGTCCCTTCAAAGCAACACATTACAAAATATATTTTCATTTTCACGCCAAGGCCAAGCTTTTAAAAATTTAACATTTTAAAATTATTAAATGAATTCAACTTTATATATTCAAATACTGAGATCATAACACAACTCCCTCCCCCTCCTTGGAATAAGTTTTGGTCACAACGTTCTCTCTCTCACACTTTCTGATTTCTAATTTATCTAATTAACTTACTGTGACTAGTAATATTAAACTAACATTACACGTATTATTATTATGTTATGAATGGTATTTATTTCACATCCTTTCATTAATATAATTATTATTATCTTCACATCCCCCAACGAAAATACTGTTTACTTGTCGTATGGACAAAATAAATGTATGGAAGTCGAAAGTTTAGAAAAAGATTATGATTTTGGAAAATTAATATGGAATCAAAATAGCTAGATTTTATTATAATTGCATATTTCCACAGCCAAGATCCTAAACACACTAGAGCAATGAAAATCAGAAATCAAGAATATAATAAACAAAGTACCCAAAGATTTTGGAAACAAATTAATTATATAGATTTTTAGTCTTTATTTTAGAAACTGTTGCTAAAATACCATTATTGATTAAAAATATATTATATTGTAATATATTGAAAAACTATGTTTTATTGTAATGGCTACTAGATATTTATGTTCGTGCAGTAAAAGTTACAACTCCCAATTGTTCATAGTAGAAGTTGGCTGTTTTATCCATGTTCCTCAGCTTGTTAGAACTAATTGCAGAGGCAATGGCACATCAAACAAGAGTTAGTAAGTTCTGACTCGGAGTGGGACTTTCAAAAATAGGTCTATGTTTTTGTCACAAAAATTAATCTATTCATGTGGAAGAACTGGACTATGTAGTCCACGAGCCAAACTTGTAAGATGGATCATATCAGGATATAACAAATTCAAAGCACTTGCGATTTTCATTATATACGCCGTGGCATCCAAATATAACACCAGGGCCTCTATACGTGAGCTCACCAATGTCACACACTTTCAATTCATCATTCACGAATCTTACAACACTTCTCAGTAAATCAAATATGGTTTGGAAATATCCTTATGATCTTTCTTACCTACCACAAGGTTCACAACAAAATTACCCTAAACAACTGTGATTTCATCCACAGCGACCCATATGAAGGCATCTCCCATGTAGTTTATTATCCTCCATTGTTTCTTCATAATATATATGCTGATAATTCTTTCTGGGTATTGCTTGATCAGGAATTTGTCGCTTTCATTTGTGTCAGAAGAAGGGTGCAAATTCAGGCCCTTGGAATATAAAACATGGGATGTTCAAATAGATCATTGTACTACACAAGTCCTTAAAGAATTAGTTTCTTTAACTGGAAGAAAGGCACCTGCATCTTTGCTTTTTTTCTTCTTTGAATAGCTAAGATTTTGTTTTCACTCCAATTGTGATTTTAATGGAACGTCCCATATTTTTATTGCAAGTTAGACACATTACAACTTTACCATCGGTTGTGAAGTAGTCGTTGATCCTAGCCCATTATTTTAATTTTATATTCAGCTCGCCTGGTGCCATGGGGAACAAAATAAAATATCTTATGGTAGCTTATTGTTAGACTTTCCCTTTCAACTGCTCATGTGAAACCAAAATCACTTGGAGATATTACAAGATAAGAATGTAAGTCGTTGGACTAGTGTGTTGGAAGGGAGGGAGGTTCCAGACCAAAATTACTTATCTGTTTGTTAAATTCTTAAAAAAATGTTTCAAAAGAAAAGGTTCATTGTGAGGGGAGAATCCATATACTCATACTTAGTGGAAAAACACTTGACTACCCGAGTTAGATTTTACCCTTTTCAAAAGTTAATTGAAAAATTCCTTTTAAGCTGATTTATGCATGCCAAACAAACCAAACAATGTTTAAAAACTCAACAAATTTGCAATAATGATTACTAAAAATATATTAAATAATCACAAAGTATGTAGCTTTATGCAAAATCACTTGAAATATATAAACATTTCAAAATATGTAAAATTATATAAAAGGAAAATAAAATATTATTTATTATATTAACCCTAATATCGTGGGTTTGCTGGAAAAACTCACTGTCACTTTTTTCATGTTTTTAGATTTCGGTACCATTATATAGGTAAATAATTGCTCTTCATTTCGGAACAACTCAATAAGTCATTTGTTGTCATTTGAACTAACAATGAAATATTCTGTTACTCTCATCAAGTCAACAGAAACATTTTACTGTCAAGAAAATCTCACCAAGTCATGTCAACTGACTTAGTGAAGTTTTCCTTAACATTGTTTTGTTCAATAATTTAAAATATGATAAAAAATCTTACTAACTACACAGTTGGTTAGTTAAATCTATCCTGTAAACACTTGCTCATTCAACATTATCAATGACAACAATAGTTATGAAATAATATTTTCTTACTTCTTAGGCTATTTTGTTTGTTTATTTCTCACATATGTAATTTAACCATATGTTTATTTCTCACATATGTAATTTAACCATATATGAATCGGCTTCTTCTAATAATGCATACTGGACAGAATTAGACGGAAAGAGAGGAAGTTTGGAAATAGGTTCATGCTTGCTACAAATATATATGTACCTTTATGCTATACATTGTACAGAACACACATATAAACATAATATGTATGTAGCGTGGTCACTCATACGTGGAGGTGGTTAGGTGGACTCAGTTCATAGTGCGATAGAAAACGACAAAAAGTATGTTTCAATATATTCACCTCTTGATTGTCTGACAGTTTTTAGAACAGCGAGATCAATGAGGAACAGAAAAAAAAAAGAGTGGACCTTATCAAGTCAAGGAATTGAAATTCACCGATTTTTTGATCTAAAGAACCTGGCATCAAATAATGTTAGGAATACTACTGTTGATAGTGCTGGTAATAAAGTTTTTTGGTTAAAGGTAAAAGGCTTTTGTTTCTCAAAATACTGCCCAAATATAATAAAATACAGGTATGATTACTTTGGACAATATCGGGAAACTGATGTAAGGAAACGTGGCAGAAATCAACTAGCTACTGAATGCACTATGCAAAATCTTTATAAAAAACAACTTCATATAAGCAAGAAGAAGAAACACGACCTATTCTCTATGCCAAAAGAAAGTTATTCCAGAAATATACCATGCTTACTTAGTATAGTTCCACCCCAAATTGTAAAATGAATGAGAGTGTCCCAGAACAAGGCATTCTAGATTCTGAAAATGGAAGATGTTTGGATAAGTTTAGTCTTTAAGGTGGAGTGCTAGTGAGCGTGAATTTAGGGCAGTATTTTTGCAGTTTTTATAGTACAAACATCTTCTGGCCAAAATATGTTTGTGCTATAAAAACTGCAAAATTAATGCACTAAACTTGCGCTCACTAGCACCCCGCCTTAAACATGCACTTTGGAACCTCACTCTATGGTTTATGGATTTTCAATGTAATTTTTTTAATCTATTCAAGTTTTAATTTTAATTCAAATTAATTTTCTTTCCTATCTTGACATTTAAAATAGTAGGCATTATGTCATGCACCATGACAGTGTTTTTTAAAGTAATTCAATTAGAAAATAAATAATACTATTAATTAATGACTGTCAAAATGCCTTTTTATTTTTGAAATTCAACAAACAGATTTTATATAATGAACATGTGAAAAATTGTGTTCCCTTTGTTGGTTTTCTTTGTACTCCAATTTTAATGCCATTTATTTGACATTTAAATAAGTAGACATTAAAATGTATTTTTAAGTGTATATAATTTGTTCAAATCAGTAATAAATCATGTTATGTTCAAGACCTTTAAAAACAAATGCTTTTGAATGATTATTAAAATAAATATTTTAGTCGATTATGAAAAGAATTGTTGAAACTTAATGTTGTAAAGTATGTTCCTAATATTATGGGGAAAAAAATGTTTAAGTTGGATTTATGATTTTTGAAAAAAAGAAAAAAAAGTAAAAGTAACATTCACTCATAAACTAAAAATTGTATTCCTCACAAATTAATAATATTGACTTAATGAATTTCTCCATCAAGCCCACAATATGGTGATTCGGTGATTTGTTGAGATTTCTATTTTTTGTACTTCTAAATGGTGAGGAATAGAATATCTATTTACATACAAATCCCAGCTCTAGTAATGACTTCCAGAATTTTGCAGCTTTACATTTTTCCTACAGTAAAACTATTAAAAATGTATTTTATTGTAATGGCTACTAGATATTTCTATATAATTGTGATATGTTCCTGTGATCTAGTGCAATAAGAAACAAATGCGTCATTCAACTGCAACTAGAGCGTTCCTCTCCAAAATGTTTTCAACAGTAAAGCTTCCTTATAAAAGCTATGATAAAATGTGTATTTATTACACAATGGGGGAAGATTTAACCCAAGTCCAAAACTACAATAAAAACTTTTAAATTAGTCTGAGAAGTGAAAATCATCCATTGGTAGTTCAGGGGATGGAGGGAAACTTACCCCTAAAAAAATCTCTTTCCAACCAAATACCCTCCCACATTAAAACATTAAAGAATACCTAGGTGCTTGGCTCACACCATTTTGAGAGTAGCTCCTGAATATACTATGTACTTTTAACAAATAATGAATTTATGAATAGAGGCTATACCTTCATTTTTACGCATTCATCTAAACTCTAGAATCGTTGGTTCCCAAACTTGTTGAATAGCGTAACACCCAAACAATTCCCGTATTTTGGAGTGCTACCAAGATAGTGCTGAATATTTAATATTTAGGTACATTTTAATGGCGCCCAGGAATATAATGACAACAATGTTTATAGATTAACAGTTTTTATTTATCATTATTTAACATTTCTGCTCAATCAATACGGATAATAGGGCATAAGTATCAAAGAAATTTAAAAAAAAAACTATATTTACCCCTCAAACAACTGTTTAAATCTATTCTCCTTTTGGTTTTACTTGGTCGTAATATATTTATGGTATTTGATGAGACATTATCTTTTTACAACTTGAATTTGCTTGTTTAGCTTCTCACGGTGTACTAGCTGAAATAAGTGTACGTACCACTGTTTGGGAACCGCTGCTCTAGATAATTGAGCCGAATACTTAATGCATCTTCTTACTAAGCTAATTGTTTAATTCCTGTTGGATATATTCATATTCTGATTAATTTACAGCCTCAATTAGAAAGTGCATGAATAACTTTCCAATTGATTTAAAAATCTAGAGAATCATTATATTATTTAATTAGTCACAATTTTTAAAAAACAACATAGCAATAAGCAATAGGCATATGATAATTATGTTTTCATTAAACACAGATTTAAAACTGTTTCAACTTACTGGAAAAATAAAGCAGTTTTCTGATTAGTGTATATTAGAAACTAGTAATCCCACACGGTGTTTCCTGTGATTCTCCAAAAATTTGTTAAAATTAGGTTAACTAAGAAGCGAATTAAAAATTTAAAAATCCTGCTTCGAGGTGCATTTGTGACCCTCTTCCGAACATCTATGTTACAAATTTCAGATCTCTGCGTGCCGTAGATTTTGCTGGACGTTGCACACAGAAAAACTCTTCCTTTTATTATCATATATAGAAACAAAGCTTGTTCAATGTAACCTTTATTCAAACACTTTGTGAACCTAAAACTTTAGGTAGAGGCGGCCGACCGGTCCCCGCTTTGTTTGTCATCAGAATACAGAAAACCAATCGACCAAAAGAGTGGCACACGCCAGGGTAGGGAGAGTAATAGAGTGGTGTGGGTATTTATTACCTCTCCTCAAGCAGGTACTCGGTTCGAGAAGAAAGATAAGACCCAAAAGGAAATTTGGTCTTCTATTCTGCCGCACCTTAATATATGCACCATATTGCACATAATAAATAACGTTCCAAAATGAATAAGTATTTTTAATTATGAATCAAATATCCCGGGTTCGATTCCCATGTCCAGGTGTCATTTTTTGATTTTTCAGAACTTTTAATTGTGTTTAAAATACTGTTTCGAGTTGGATAAAAAAATTTATTAAAAGTAATGATAAAAGTATGAGAAAACTTAAGTTTATATTATTTTAAATGTAAAATATAACAGGTAGTTAAAAAAATTTATTAAAAGTAATGATAAAAGTATGAGAAAACTTAAGTTTATATTATTTTAAATGTAAAATATAACAGGTAGTTAAAAAAAATTACATTTATTCTACAAGTTTTGACAACACTAAACCTAAAGATATGATTTTTGGACTATAATCCAGGTAAAAACCTATCATGAACGGACTCTTTTAAGGGCATCGACTGAGAAACATAATGACGTCATCACATTCCTGCCAACTCAAACTTTGGCCTTGAAATGAATTATTCAAAATCGCTCCCGCGCGCCACTCTGTACAACCCCACATCTGTTTGCGAGAGTGACGTCTGTCCGCCATTTACCCGTGATCCTCCTTGAGAACCAGGTAGTGCAGCGCGCGCTAAACACCTTCTCAAGTTCACATACAGAGGGCTGGGGTTGTACTTTGAACTCAAGCCAAAGTGCGAGGGTGTATTTCATCCTAAGCGAAGCATAGTTTAGTGCCCCCCCCCCCCCCCCCCACGACCCAGCCAGTTTCANATGTTATCATTCCACTTTATTACTAATAAACTCTAATAATTTCTAGTGTGGAGAGTAGTATTATTTATTTTATAAATACATATGGTTTTAATATACAAAATTTTAAAAAATCACCAAATTATTAGATCCACTCATTTTACAACAAAGCAATACTCATAAAGTAGACAGTGCAAATAAAAACTTTAGTCTCAAGCGACCAGAACAACTGATCTACCAACATTATCATAAATAAATTATTATTTTTTCAAGACTCTACAAACAGTTGATTTTTTATTTTCTGTTAAAAATTTTGCCTAAACATTGGTCCAAAAGAAATGTCAGGATTTCCGAAATAAAGCGGTGGTTGTAAAACTTAAATCTACGTGGGATGAAATAAAAATTGTTCCTTTCAAATTTTTCTCTTTTTTATTCCGTAGCTCCGCCACTAGATTTCATGTTATGTAAACCTTGTTGACAAGTGTAATCGGTAATTTAGAGGAATCAACTCAAATGATGGTTTGTGTATATTTTGATCACTCTAAAGTGTTGTGGATTTTAATTTATGATGGTGTAAAATACTTCGCTTAAACAAAGCATGTTTTTGTTTTATATAAGTGGCTAATATACATTTTATACGCTTTGAGGCTTGTTGCAAGTGAAAATGGGCAAAATATGGAGAGTTTTGAGTTGTAAGGCTATAGGAGATCAGCCCAATTTAACAAATGAAATAATTCTTGAAACAAGAAAACATACCAGTAATAATTACTAAACACACTTGACCTAGACCAGGGGTCTCCAAACTACCGCCCGCGGGCCACAAGATTATATCCGGCCTGTTTCAAGATTTTGATCAAAAATCAAATTAATTGTTTCTTTTGGTTATTTCTTAACCACGCAGTTTATTTGGCATGTCCAGTTCCTGTCCGCACGCGTGCTTCCCCCCATGACACCAAGCCAGAGTGCTTCCCCCACATGACACCAAGCCAGAGTGCTTCCCCCCATGACACCAAGCCAGAGTGCTTCCCCCATGACACCAAGCCAGAGTGCTGTCAGAATTTCGAACCCTCATTTTCAGGCCATTCCTTATTCCGACAACAGAACGAACGGCTTGACTGTGACGATTTTTAGGTGGTTCCACGTCTCCTGGCAGAGAGTTATCAAAGGAAAGTTCCGAAAGATGTTAGCTAATTTTTAAAAAAGTAATTATATTGACTAATTATTATAAATATAATTTATTACATATAAATTGAGTCATTTCTCACAAATAAGAATCAACGTCAATCACTTTTATCAAACACTGACTGGCCATGGAAAGTGGCATTTTTTTACAGACTTGAATTTAAATTTTCATGTTGAAACAAATTTGATTATGATCTATTTGTGCATGTCAAGCCATTCAGGGCAAAAATAATGCTACTTGAAGAACAGGTGAACGTTACTTTGGCCCGCAAAAATGTGTAAAATATATTATGTGGCCCTCTTAGCAAAAAAGTTTGGAGACCCCTTACCTAGACCGAACTTGTCTATTTCATATGCTTGTAGTTCAACCAACCTATTATTTGGTTTTTAGCACCCTTATTTTTACGCTACTGACATAGCTAGACCAATGATAACATTGACTGGTGCGCATTCCAGTCCGGATAGACTTTAATCTGTGTCCAAGGTCATGTGGTTTGGTGGTTTCAACACCCCACCCCCGGCAGTTATTAATATCTCCTTTTGGTATACTGGTCCACGTTTCACGGTGGAGATGTGTCCTTGTTGCCCGTGGTCCTCTAATGTGCGGACGGACTTGCAGGTGGCAGCATTGCACGGTCAGTAGCATGCACCGCTCCTGCGCATGCGTCATGCTACAATCAATAAATCTGCGCTTTATTTTTTTTTTGTGCGTAATAATTATTATTAATCTGGTTTGAAAAGCGAATAATGACAACCTCTTCTTTCTCAGAATTATAAAATCGTCTAGAAAATTAATCTTTTTAAATACCGATTAGGTTTATAAAATATTAATAATATTAAGTTGCTTTGTTTCGACGATACAAATACATCATTATTGACCCGTCAAGAAATGAATCTTCAAGTCGATTATTTTCAATAATATCGAGTTTATACGATCGTTTATTTCCGGCCATAAACGTGTTAGTCACAATTATTATAATAACTTACAAATAATGAAAAGGCAACATCGCATTCTTAGTCATTTCTGTTCCCCTGTGGTAACGCTATCAGTTTCCGAGGTGCTCGCTATTTCCTCTGTAGACTCTATCGATATTATCGTCGGCAGGTTTTTTTTTACCCTCCATTTCGGCCCCCACCTTCCCCCTCAAGGTAAAGGCATCCCGACGCCTGATATGTCCGTCCGTCCGCCGACATGTAAACGGGGCCGACAGAATGAACGTAATTGACGGTCGGTCGAAGATAAATATCTAGTTAGTGCTGCACCCTTGCCAAATGTCCGTTGTAGTAATGCCGTGTGGAGTATTTTCCCGCCAAAACGGTGGAAGGGGAGGTATAGAGTGGTCTCGCAATGTTTATTACTGAAATGTTGAGCCTCAGTGAAGTAAATAATACTTGAAGGATATTAGTCATGGAGTGACAGTCAGACTTTATTTGCTAACTATTATGATATTTATTTTCTTAAAGATTATTATTTATCCTTGTACATGTTTAAGTGTTCCTGATGTAACACCCAATTGTTGATGGTAGTATGGAGTCCAACACTCCATGCGAACCACTGAATCTTGTAAAGCACAAGACAAAACCAGTGGCTGTGGTAGCTCCTTCAGCTGTCTTGGAGGCTCCGCCCACCTTCCCAGAGCCCTGTCAAGGGCGATTGCTAAAGATACCTAAAGCGTTCTCAAGTGTGGACTCCGCCAAGATAGGAGACCCTCTCCGCCCTGATGGACTCTACTCCATGATCCACAGCCTCGTGGCCTGCGAACACAAGTTTCTCACAACCTTGTACGTCAACGGTTTAATGAATGGCTCTTCCCGTCCGCCCCTAGGCTTCCCTCTGATACCCGGCTATTCTGGGTCCTTCTTGTCCGACGTATATCGGGGTCAGTTTGGGGTGGCTCCGGTTCTAGGAAACCTACTCACATTTGCAGACACCCAGAGACAGTTGTGGCAGATGGTGGGGTCCCCCGAGAATCAGTTGCAATCCTCTGCTGCACAGATTCCTTGTGCTTCCACCTCTACAGACACCGAGCTTCCCCTGGGCAAGAAGTCGAGGGGAAAACGGTAACAGGATTATCAGGAGGAGCACTTTCTGAGCTCATCGTACCTTAGTTATAAAGATTATGCAAACATATTGTATGTAGACTATTCGGTTGTCCAAAGTTGAGGGCCACAAAACACATCTCTTGCACAGAAATAACGTTTTTGAATGTAAAAAATTGTCCTTTAGTCAATGATTTAACTGTACTGTAGCTAAATATTACTATCAATGTATTTCTAAACTGACAAAAATCATTATTTTGTTTTCAAAAGTTTACAACTGCAAAGGTTTATTTTAATGTCCTATAATACAGTGCTAAATATTATTTAATATCTGCTGTTACCCAGCACAGAATCTTAGCACTCACCACAGGTTCATACTTCTAATTACATTTTTATTATTCCTTTATTTTTTGTTTGTTCAAAGGTCATCCTCGATGGACCAAAAAAATTCCACCTCCTCGACCACGGAGGGCTCTAAAAACCAAGATTCGGGACAGACTGGCAATAACCAGGGTAAGTATATGTTTTGAAAACAAACAAATGCATATTTAAATGTAAATACAGTAAATACATGAATGTGTAAATGTCTGTTTCCAGACAAAAAGAAGCCGCACATCAAGAAACCTCTGAATGCGTTCATGTTGTACATGAAGGAGATGAGGGCTAAAGTTGTCGCGGAATGTACGCTGAAGGAAAGCGCGGCCATCAACCAAATACTGGGTCGACGGGTGAGTCACCATTGGATGCTTTTAATAATACTCTAGTGGGAATAACTATTTGTCTATGAGTATCATTGTAGGAGGGCAAATTATAAGACAAGAGTGGACGAGGACTTGAAACTCACTTTGTAACACTCGGCCTCACAAGTCCAAACTTCAGGTCTTTTTTCACGTGTAGCTTAATTGATTGTCTCATCACAAGTTTTTTGGAAAAAAAAATTTTTGTCCAGAGAAATTCTTATTTGAAATTATTTATTTATTTTTCTTGGCTATTAAAATCAAATATTACTTTTTAAAAGTAATCAAGATTAAAAATTATTTTTTTATGATTTCAAATGGTGTGACATTTTAGTAAATTAGTTTTTTTTTCCAAAAACTACTTAATGGAAAAGTAATTTTGAAATCTGATCTTTAAAAAACAAGAAGATATAACCTCAAGTCATTTTGTTCATAAGCTCTCTATGTATATATAATAATAGTCGGTATGTCTAGTAATTGAGGTGCAGGGTGCTGCTATTTTCAAAATTTGTTAGATGAACAAACATTCTTTATATTATCCAGACTTTTGATCAAAGAATAATCTACCATTATTCTATACACATCTTTAATAAACAACAAGTTACATGCTTGTTGATTTATTGACTGACTTTGTTTCATTGACCTATTTTTTAACTAGTAAAGAAAACCATAGTCTAATTAGTTGTATAAATATATTGACAAACAAACTCAAGTCTTTTCAATATCTTATATACTAAATTAATACTTTTATAGTTCAAAAATAAGGCTACACTTTTCCCCCAAACCCACCATTTATAAAGAAAGCATCCTTAGATACCAAACAACTTTTGAGAACTAAACTTACTTACTTCAAAATATCCCAAAATTCTAACTTGACTACACTATTATTTTTGTGCCTTTTTCCAACTAGAAATTTTAGGGTTACTTTTAAGGTGTATAACATGATGCCTTTTTATTAGGTTGTAAGCCTGGCTTTATAATGTGCTCTCTACTAGAGCTGTTATTAAAAATGTGCTAAGGTTTTATTAAACACTTTTTCAATCTTAGGAAGGGAAGGAGGTAGGGGGGGGGGTCTCTAGGCACTCAGAACACCTAGATTTTTGTGACTGAAAGTATTTAGGAAAGTGCTATAATTTTTTTCCTTACCGAAAAAATTTGAAAACTGTATTCAAAAGAAAATCCTGATTGTTTTGGTTTATTTAAGTTTCTGATGTACTTTTGAGATTTTATTGGGGGCCAAAATTGATAGATGAAATTAGTATTTTTGAGATTTTCGAGTCAAAATTTTAATCCTGATCCTGGTTGGGGATATGATAATTTTCATCAGGCTAAAACCCTGGTTTCACTCTATTGAACTTGGTATGAGTTAAGTGCAGTTCATCAACCCATTCAGTTCTTCAAGAACATGACGTATATTATAAAGGTAGTCGCGGTAGCCATTTTTAATTCTGGATGCATTTGGTTTAAACCTTATGAAAAGTTTCCCTACTTCATGTTCTTCATATACTATAGGTATATCGGAGGGCCACTGATAACATTCAAACACTTTGCGCTCATTCAAGAGTGCCTCGTATCCAATTTTTGAATTTTCAGATGAAGCTGAAGTGGACTCGTGGTTGAATATTGTTGTAAGCAATTGCCGCTTAAGGCTGTTTATCACATTTGACAAAAGTTGTTATTGATTAATGGAAGACATCTTATGGGGAACAAAATTTTCGCTCCTTTGTTGCTATTTTGGCCTCTAGAACTTGTGTGCCAAGTTTCTCTTTGAGGGATTCAATGAATCTAATACATCGTCAAATTAGTTTGTTTGCACAGAAAACTGTGGTATTTCTATGGTACAGGTTTTCAAAGAGCATAAATACTTCTGCAAAAATATCATACATTATAGCCAACTCAAGTAAGAACTTTCTTGATGACAAGCGCTTCAATACGCCATTGTACATGTCTCTCTCCATGGATGTCCTACTCATGTCTCCTTTAGCTTTTGAAAAGTGTCTGATTAAAGAACTATCTCCAAACCCTAATGCTGATATTGTTTGGAATGAACTGGCCGTTAATTTGTTGATCAAGCTCCCCAGCACAGTCAGCTAATTGGTGTTGATTTTTCAGTGACCTACTGTACAAACTGTACAACTTGTCCATGAATATTTTGAAATGGTTACTTGTAAAAGCCACCAAATGTTCATTGAGTTATTCTATGTCTAATCCATGTTTGTTTAAGCAGCAGGGCAAACTCTGAAATACTGTCTTGCTGTTTGATCAACTAATTCAACTAGGTCCAAAAATAAATAGTTGAGTGGTAGTTCTTTACTAATCTCACATTAAAAAAAAATCAGAGTTGACTATGAACCTAGGTTGGTTGACTCATGATTAATAATTGACAGTTTTCTGGACACTTCCTTGATTTTTTAAGATTTGAGTTTTCATTTCTTTTGAAACATGTTCTATTATCTCTACAGAACTGTATCACAAATGCAAACCAATAACAATATCCACCCCATTTAGTTGCTGAAGTTCAAGTAAACCAAAGTGATCAGAATAAGGTCAGTGGTTTTGCGAAATATAATATTCTGACCTAAATATGAATTTCATTGATTCACGTTGGGCTCCATTCATTGGTTCACGAACAATTTCAATTGATTGTTTTTAGATGTATTGAGAATTTTCTGTGCAATATTGTGGACATTTGACTGTTTGTGCTCAGTAATCTTTTTTTCTTAGATATTTTAGCAGGTTGATCTGTTTGATCCATTTTGATCCATCAAAATTGATTGTGTATGAGTGCCATTCATTTGAAAAGAAATACGTTATTTTTTTGAGTACCCCTAATTGAGTTACTTCACAGCTTACCTTACAACCTAGCTTACCATTTTGACAGTCAATCCACAGAAAAACTTATTTTTTTCTTGTCCATGTATTCGACCACTCATTTTGTGATCCAGTTTCCTTATTATGATTATTTTGGCCAGCGTCACTTTTGATTTTCTTCACAAGTACACTATCACTGTCCCTCATATATGGGGTACATGGTATTGGTATCATCACTGGTTAAGTTACGGTTTTCTTCATAACTACACTGTCACTGTCCCTCATATACATGGTACCGGCATCATCACTGGTTGAGTTACTGTTTTATTCATAAAGAAGTTCACCTGAAGGTCTATTACTAGCGACTTAGCTTTTAAAGCGGGACTAGTAACGACGCTGACCCAAGAAAATAAAAGAGGTTAGCGTTGTCTGTTTGGGGTTATTTTTAACCATATTTACAGTCAATAGTAAATATCAATCACTTGTTAGAAGAATGACAGTCACACACACAACACAACTAACATGGCGTGTCACATGGACTAACCCTATTACTGTCCACTAAAGCCATTACAAACAAGAAGCGGCTGTTCTCGACCTTCAACTAGCGATAGCCGACCAGGGTTCGGGTTTGCTTGCTTGCATATGTCTTTTGTTATGGCTTAAAGGGACACCAAACCATCTTTCTATTGAAACTATCATCGATTAAATTTAAATTATCATTAATTGAAAAGACAAGTTACATGCATCCATATTTGAAGATGAGTCTAATTTCAAGAGAAAATTATATTTTGTCCTGGTAATCAGCCGAAGCGTCACTCCACCCTCAAAACCAGTGCTGGAGCGCTCCGGCTCCACTACACCCTTGTTTTCAAGATAAATATCCATACTCGTACAAATAAAGTGTATAAGTAAGACTAGTGCAGGAGTATGGAGGTGGGGGGTTATATGGGTATTTTCAAAAATCTAGACTTTAGCTTAAAAATTACAAGAAAAGATTTTATAAGCAACAAAAACTTTATAGTTTTCTGTATGATTGTTGCTATAAATTTGAGATCGGTTACTAAATAGAGATTAATTAACATAGACTGTCATTTAATTCCAGATTTCACATAGTTTAAAAAAAATGAAGCTACTTAAAAGTGATATGTCTGGCTTCCTTTTTGGGTTGCTATAAATTCTTTCTTGAAGTTTTATTCTTGATCTTATGTTGTAACATTTGAATACGTTCAATGTTCAACCCTCGTTCAATGTTCCCCGTTCCTCCAATGGACGTTGTCAGTCTTTCTCACTCCTGCCAGCCACCACCGAGAATCGAGAATCGTAAATGCATGCGATGTAGTCCCTTTCTTTGACCTCAAGAGCAGGGTCTTTTGAAAGTTTAGTGATATTTAGTTTCTCAAAGTCCTCTGAACCTGAGGTGATGAAGCATTTTACCCGGTAGAAGCTTAAAGGTACAAATCTATGCTTCTATCTTGTGTTTGGTATTATCTCTGCATTAATAAATCACTCTGCCAGCAGCATTTGATTTAATATACTGTGGCATAGCTAATGTTATGAAGAAGGCGAGACTGACAAAACATTAGTTACAATCATTTTACTTGTTATATCTACTTGATGGTTTAGTAACACATTGTTAATCACTGATTTTTATTCACACCACACATCCCATTTATGATACATTAAACAATGCATATTTATCAACTCTTTTTCTTCCATTTTAAAACTTATATAGAAACTAAATATCTTTCAAATAATTTGAGCACACAAGTTACACAAAACATTGTCATCAAAAAGTTAAAAGTAAATAACAATTTTTGGAAAGGTTCAACGTGCTCATATGCGGAAACTACACGATTACTCATAAAATACTATCATTAAAAAAATATCTCAATTGTTTAATTCATCTGTAATTAATTGTGTTATTTATGCGTTAAATGCAGTTAAACTCTTTTTTAAACCAGGTAGTAAGGCAGCTACATGCCTGATAATCTTTTTTCGATTACTAACATCCCCTTACCCCCTCCTTTTTCCACAAAAACTTCCCAAAACCCTCTATGGGCCACACCCCCTTACAAGAGTTAAAATCACAAAGTTGCCAAGTATAAAAATAATAAAAAAATTAACAAAATATTGCATATAAATTTAATAAAAGTTAGCATTTAGAAGTTGGAGATATTTAATATAATAATGTTTATGGTATAACTGTTGTTTATATGCATACCAAATCTAAACAAAAAAACAATTTACGGCTCCTCTGTAAAGATTATCTTCTTCTCAAAGTTAATAGTGGTAGCCCTGGAGTAGGGATAGAGGCGTGGGAATCTTAAATAATTGATGACAACATCTCACATGGTGTTAGTATGGGATTTCCTGCCGCTCTTTGCAGGCCTACCTTGAACATTGGCCATTTAACTGACCTGCCAATTTCATTGCATAACCCTTAACATAAAGAGGTCCCCAAAAAAATTTCACTCTGCATCAAAATCAAAGTCTTTTTTTATGAAAGTTGAAATTTTTATTTTTGTATTACCCAGCAGCTCGATCGGAAAATTATATAATTTGTGTACAAAAGGTGCCATACATTTGATCTCTCTTACTCTTAGCAAAGATTTTTGAAAACCATATACTGCCTTGGTGTTATGTTTTGTGCAGTCACTAATCATACAAACACATTTTGATAGCGGAGATTTATCGGCTGGGTCTTTGTAGTGCATTACAAAAGGATATAAAGTTGCTTGGTCATTTACCCAATGAAAACTTTGGATCTTATCTTGAATCACAAATGAGAAGTTCTCAGAAAAATCCCTTCTAAGCATTCATTAAGTTATAAAATATTTTACCAAACCCTTCCTTCACCTCTGACAAGACATCTTGTGAATGTGGGGAATGCCAGGCCTCCACCGTGGTTCGGATTCCACGTTAAAACTGTAGGTCCTTCATTTCACCTCACAATCAAACTACCATTACACATTAGCGTAAGTGCGTATAACCCGAATGGGTAGTAAGACGCGGTGATAATAATAATATAAAATATTCTTCTTGTGTTGTATGTAACTAGTCTGTGTTTTAGAAATGAAGTACAAGTTGATCCAGTAAATACTCAATGAAATCGTTAATTGGCTTTGTAACAGTTATGAGAGCCGCTTTGTCCGTGGTTACCCACTGCTTGTATGTCCAAGTGTTTACAATAATATTATCTTCCTCATCCACTTGCCCTTTATGCAAATATAGATACACTTACTCTAAATTCAACCATCCACATTCCTAGCATATTAGTGTAATTAGTACAGATACATATAGCCCGAACAAGCAGTAGGGGGCGGTGCAAAAACTTGAACATGAATGAGAATTTATATTTATGTTGACAAGATGGATGAGATGGCGAAGGCTGTGGATCGATAAGTCATTCAATGGCCTCCATATCATTGTGAACTTAACCCTTTAGAGATGGCGTGGGCTCAAGTAAAAACTTTTATTAAAATGAACAATGTTAGTTTTAAGGTTAAAGATATGAGGCCTTTAATAGCTGCCGCTTATGAAAAAGTTTATATAGAAAACTGGTTCAGTTATGTAAATTACGTCAAAAAAATTGAAAATGACATTTGGAAAGCAGATGAGCTGCAAGATTATGAGGAGCGGTTTTTAACAAGATTAACTTAATCATCTTCATCGTCCCCTCTGTCATCTCCTCCATCCATAAGTTCACCTACTCTCAAAACTTTGAGCTACCTGGGCCATCCACTAAACACTACTTCACAATTGATGGAGTCACGCCCTTGTGCGGGGACAGCAATGAAACATAAAGGTATTTTTTGGGATGTAAACTAATGGGTTATTTACTTTACAGAGAGGGCTTATATTTGCTTTGAATAGTGTTTAGAACTCCCCCACCCCCTAACCCCCTTATAATCAACAGTATTTTAATTTATAAAACTATTTTATATTCATTTATTATTATTACTATTGAGTTTTAGCTTTTACTATAGTAAAGATGAATTAGGTAATTGTTTATAAAAGTGCACACACATTCACATGCAAACAGGGAATATTTTTATATAAACCTATGCACTTGGGAAGACCATCTTTGAAAGGTTCGATCTCCAACCTATTCATCGCAGGTGACAGTGCATATTAAAAGCGGCATTAATAAACAAAATAAACAGAATAATACACAATTATTGACAACCCAAACCTCAAATTGATTGCCATAGTGTGTATAAGTTTGAATGTAAAAGTGGTCCATCTGTTTTGAGCAGGTGAGATCTGGCAACTGCGCACTCCATAAGACCTGTACTGTATATTAAGAGTGAAACGGACTATAGTTGCCTTTTTTCTTACATTTGGCACCTAGTCAACAGTATTTGACTATATTTAAGGTAGTTTAAATAAATTGCCCATCAAAACAAATGGGAGAACAAGAATGTTGCTTTACTTTAAGCCCAAATTTTCTTTTTCCTCCAAAACAAAGAGATCAAATTTTGGAATGATGTTTTTACCAAATAGAGTCAGTCTTTGTGGTATGGAAATTCAGATTCTTACTTTGTCCCCCACTGAAGGTAGAAATACTCATAAATCGGAAAAAAACAAAAAAAAAAATCCTATTTTATTCTATCACAAAATCTTGGCAAGACTCAAACGTTTCAATTTACTCACCTTGGATAATATCTACTGGTACCATGGTTTTTGGGGGTAACTGTGAACATCCCGGTGAAAATATGGCTCTAAACTTGAAAAAAAAAATGCAAATTTCCTTTATCATCTTTGACCCTCAATAAAATTTCAAAAATACGTCAGAAACTTAAATAAAAATAAACCAAACCGCTATAATTTTCTTCTAATTACTGTGGTTTTTGAACTTTTGAATTTTCTCAACTAGGAAACAGTTTTAGCACTTTGCGTAATTGCTTTCAGTGGCAAAAATCAAGGTTGTCCATTTGAAAATGGTCATGAATGGAGTGGCGAGAAAACGGAAGTACAGGAACGGCGTCAGGAATGTAATAAGGAAGGGAAATAGGGTGAAATGGGGGTAAAGACAAGGAATTGAAGTATAAAGTTGGATGGTGTAGAGCTGAGAAAAGTACAGAACGTAAAATATCTAAAAACCTTGATTGAGGTGAAAGGTTGAAATTAAGGGGATCTATTGAGACAAGGGCAGCAGGAAGAGTTGTTCTATAGGTGTGTGGGAGAGCTAGGGAGAAGAGAAGTGACCTTGAAGTGTAAGGAAGTATTGTACAGGATGTACCTTGTACTCGTCTCATATGCAGTAGAAACACGGAGAGTGCATATAATAGAGACGAGGTAATTGGAGGCCATGGAGAGCATGTTAGCTGTCATGAGGGAAAATAGGATTAGGAATGAAGTTATCTAGGAAAAAGTTTGGTTTACATTAAGCACATGAAATAGTAGAGGAAGCAAGGCTTAGATGGTATGTTCACGTAATGAGGATGGAAAAGAAGAGAATCATGTTCACATTCTCCTTATTTTGGTAAATTATCAAATATACCTGTAGTTCTGTACCTATCAGTAAGCGTAGCAACTACAACTTCCCCATAACTTTTACACATGACCCTGTTAGGGGTTATGTATAAATACTTTTGAATCACATACACATATTTATCAAGTTGGGGGATTAAAAAAGGTATAGAAATGCTAAAAATATAATAATCTCCTGTAGATGGGATGATTCTTCAATCCTATTAATGTTATTTCCATGGAAACTTATGTTTATTTTGATTCCATATTTAAAATCTTCTATCAATGAATATGTTCAATAACTGACACACTTTCAGACTAAGTGTCTTCCAATGAGGGTACAGAAACCGCTCACTTGAAACCAAATAAAAATCTCAACCTACTTTTACAGGCTACGCAATAACTACTATCAAAGTATATTTTATATTTTTAGTTTGCCTAGTTTGGATGCAAACAGTTCAAGGCCTAGTATTTAAATTTATTATAACTTTTCATATATTAGTATCAGAAATAGTGTACATATTCTAATTCATGCAGACAATTATTTGCCAAAGTTAAATAAGGCCAATATACTAGATTTTATCACACATTTACATATATTATAGTTTATGTTTAAATCGGTTTTTTAATCTTTTTAGTTACCCTAAACAGCGGCGCAGGAACGTTTTTATTTGGGGAGGGGGGTAAAAATAAGTATATGCTTTTATAGAGAATAACATTTTTGAGATTAATAAAAGATCGGGTAAATGTAATAAAGCTGTCCCTCTTACTATGGGAGTGATTGGTTCTGATAAATAATCACGTAACATAAAAAAGCTTCAAGGGAATTAATTTTAACATGGATGAGATAGGAATTACTCCAAAGGAAAAAAGTAAATAAAAACCTAAAACTTGTAAATGAATGCAATTTTTATTAATTTATCTAACTAGTACAATACTATAGATAGCCACACCTTTTCTCAATCTTCAATCCCCTGAAATTTGCAAACAAATGCAATTTTTAATAAATTTATCTAATTAATACATTGCTACAGGTACACTTACTGTTAATCTTCAATCGCATAATAAATTAACTGGATTTGGCAAATCTGGATCATCTCTCTCTTGCTCTCTTGACGGCCATGGGATGATAGGCTCTTGCTCTTTTGAAGGTCCTGAGACGGTAAGCTCTTGCTCTCTTGACGGTTCAGGGATGGTAAGCTCTTGCTCTATTGACAGCCCTTGGATGGTAGGCTCTTGTTCTCTGGAAGGCTCTGGGACGATAAGTTCCTGCTCTCTTGAAGGCTCTTGCCTGACAGCTCTTGATGGCGTGAAGGCCCTGGGTTGTTAGACTGAAGATTTTCAACTTTTTTGATGAAATGGTCAAGACTCGGCCTATGGGCAGCATTCTTTCTCTCTCTCTTTGTAGCAAGCCAAAGAACTCAGAACCTCTCTGGCAACTTTGGTGCTTTTATCCATGTTAGGGTCATTCTCTTCAATGATTCTAATTGCACTGTCAATGTGATTACAAAATTCGGCAATTTGTTTTGTTGAAGTTGTTTGATAAGCTCGCCAACCTAGGGTTCTTCCTCTTCATCCTTTATGCCGTTCTTCATTTCTAGAAGATCTTCATTGGTGAGTTCTATTGAGTGGGGATTGGATCAATCCCTCCACATTTGCCTGGTCTATGTCCTCAAATCCAACATCTTGCTATGCCAACGATGTAATGTCTTGAATTGGAAAGCTTGTGTTCAGGATCAAAATCATTAAAATCAGAAACTTCAAGTCAAATATTTTTCCAAGCTCCCTTCATACAGGACTGTTTAACTTCTGCCCATGCATATCCAATGTTGTAAATACCACCACCCCCCAAAACCAAACTGTACAGTAAAGATCTTTGTCCTCACTGGAATGTGCGCACAGGGTGACTGCGAAATTACAGATGACTATGCATTATATTTATTATTTCTTAATCTTGTTATGGGGAAAACGCGTAAAGTGGTATCATGTATAACTAGGGATACCTGTATTTAACTGTCCCATTATGCTTTTTTCTCATTTATTTTAGTCATGCCAAACATTAGAATTAAATTAAGAAAAATTATACTATATGACCACTAAACTAGTTATGTAATTTTCAAGTTTTTGAGCCTCTCAGGGTATGCATACAACAGGCACAGGTGATTTAGTCTTATCGTGGAGTGAAGATATTTTTTTTCCTCGTACAAGCATTGAAAAACTTCTTTTCTGCAGTAGCCTATGTAACTGGTATCACTACCAGAGTTTTCAAACAGTGTGTGCTCCAAGAACATTTTATTTCTGTTATGTCACCTTAGTGTGAACTTTGTATCTTGCCTCAACAAGATCTTTACATTATCTAAAAGTTTTACTATATTATTTGGGGGGTGGCGGGGTAAAAGTGATCTTAAGCCACATTACCATACAGACTGGATGGATACAACAAAAATAGCTATTTTAATTATGGTTGGACAGACACTTACTAACAACAATACTGAGCCTTGCCGAGAAAATGCTCCTGATGCTTGTAGCAACACAATCTAAGGTTGAGTTAGTTCTAGTTATAAACGTGTCCATTGTGAGTAACACTCTTGAATTGGCTCACTGATGAGTTCAGTATTATCTTGCTTGAAGATGATCAGATGTAGGTGTTGATGTGGCAGTCAAGCGAAGAAGTACTAACCTTTCTACTCTCAAGATCTCCAAACAAACCCTCTCGTTCTAGAGATAAACAAAGTAGCAAGGACAAAACTTGTGAAACGTTGCATTCCCTACACTCATTAGCGCTCCTTGACTTGTGATCATGAGAAAAACTTAACATTCTTCTAAAGATACCACTATCACATCCATAACACTGATGGTAGTGAAATAGGAACACAATTGTAACTTTCCAACATTAACTATAATTTCACGCATTTGAACTAATGCTGCTCTAAGCAATCTAAATATTTGATAGTTTTTTTATGTGGTTTTTGCTCTTCTACATAAAGGAGCTGTAATTTTCAAACTTTTCTTTACCTAGCAAAACTAAAATGTAACACCTGGAAATGGGAAACTAAAATTATGACTCTAGCTTAGCACATGATGCTCTTACTGCTGGGCTAACCAGGTCTCGTAAATTAATAATTAATCACTTGGTATTTAAAGAACCTAGAAATCGAATGTTTGGCGGAAAATTAGACAAGTAATAGAGTATTGTAACATGTTGTAAGTGTGTATGCAGGAGTGTAACATGTTGCATGTTGTAACATAGGGAATACTTTTTTGGTGTAACGAGGGGGTTAGGGAGGAGGGGGTTAACATTGAATTGCTCTACAAGATACTTAAAGGTTGCTGTTTATAAGGCTAAAGTGTGCCCACTTGTTTTGTTTACAGTACATAGTAATATTGTTACGAATTGAACTGACATCTTGATGCTATGAGCTAAAAACAACATTAAATACTCATACAAGACACAAAACTACTGTTTGTATTTACATAGTCAAATTAGAATAATCAAAGAATAAAAACTCTTCGCATTGTTAATATTGTTTAGGTAACACTTAATTATTAAATTTAAGGGTTAGAAAATAAAAGGATACTAGACGGTGATATTTCTTAGTTTTTGGGCTTCAACAGTAGTGAGAAGAAGAGATTATAATCTGGACTTGGTTTTATAAGAGGTCAAGTTTCTTGTATTAGTGAACTGTACACTATTTTAATTTGCATTACGCTACCACATCTGACCACCCTGGTTCACTGCTCGACCAAGAGTCCTCTTTTATTCTCACACACAGATACAGACAGCTACCACTTCTTCCCCCTAGCGGTGACATCAAAACACTCTTATCACCCAGGGTGCAACACTCTTTTTCTGTCTGATAATATACTGGCAGACAGGACAAAGATAAATTCTCTCTGACACAACAAACTAGCAGACAGGACAAATATAAAGTTTCTGACACAACATACTAGCAGACAGGACAAAGATAAAGTGTGTCTGACACAACATACTAGCAGACAGGATAAAGATAAAGTCTCTCTGACACAATAAACTAGCAGACAGGACAAAGATAAAGTGTGTCTGACACAACATACTAGCAGACAGGATAAAGATAGTCTCTCTGACACAAACTAGCAGACAGGATAAAGATAAAGTTTCTCTGACACAACAAACTAGCTGACAGGGCAAAGATAAAGTGTGTCTGACACAAAGACAAAGTGCTTGTTTAGAGAGGAGCTGGTGTCTGAGTAATATTGTCTTCAAGGTATCTTAGGTGAGTGTCCATGTAAAAGTGTTGGTTGGTGGTTGTAGTGGCACTCGCTAACCAGAGAGGAACAGGCCAAGTACTACGAGAAGGCGAGACAGGAGCGACAGTTACACATGCAGCTGTACCCGGGGTGGAGTGCCCGGGACAATTATGGGTACGGGGCCAAGAAGAAGAAGAGAAAGAAAGAACGGTCGACGAGTGATACAGGAGGTACCAACATTTCCGTAGCTGTAGTGCTAGAACAGCAGTCTTTACTCGATGATAACACAAAAACATGTTAACTCTTGAGACTTGCCCAGTCCCATTACTTGGGGGTGGACAACGTTGCGAGCAGTGACAGAACTCAAACAGCTGACTTTGATGATACCTCTCAAACTGGCAGAGCTCACATTCATCACTAGAACAAAATCTGCACTTTATTTTCAACTCCTTTGGCACATCTCAAAGTCATGCTCGTTGCTAGTTTTCAAGTCACCTCGTATTGCACAATAAAAATATTGTTTTTTTAACGCTTGGTTAGTATTTTGTTTTTGTGCGTCGCATTGGGAGTGTTTTGTTGCACCAGTACAATTTTTTTCTATGCAGAATAGGTTTTCTAATTATTTTATCTCGAAAAGTGCATTTTGCCCCATAAATTAAAAAAAAAATACAAGCCGGTTGTAGCAATTTTTTTTCTGAGATGTGCTGATCGAGATAAATTTCTCACTTCCCAATTTATAAATAATACAAAGCGTATCTTTTAGCTGTTCTTCTAGCACGACGGCTCGAGAAAGTTTGGCATCCTCTCTTCTTTTTTTCAAAATTGTACTATTTATTTTTTCTGTAAATCTACTTCTTGACCAGTTAACTGACTGACTGTTAATTGGATGTTTTGGTTGTTTGCTAGTGGCATGCCCTTGGGCGTGAGGAACAAGCAAAGTATTATGAACTCGCTAGACGCGAGCGACAGCTTCACATGCAGTTGTACCCCGATTGGTCGTCTCGAGCTAATTCTTCCCGCGGCAAGAAGAGGAAACGCAAGCAAGAGACTAATGACGGAGGTACTTTATTTCAACAATCCCTCCCCCACACTTTTCTATCGGTCATGGATTGGGGCTAAGGAAACCTATTCTGCCTAGTAAATATTGTTTTTTTTTAATCCGACTGTAATTGCACAAAGATGGTGGTGGAGCATTAATTTAACAAGATTGAAATAAACCTTTTGTCAACTATTTCTGCATTGCTTATGACTTTGAATGTGTCATTTACAATATAATCAATTAATAATGTTGCATGAATCAAGTATATTGTATGCTATGTAAGAACTCTCACAGCATGCTAATAACATCTTGAATTTAAATTATTTATTTGTAACTTTAATTATCTGGGAAAATAGAGCAAAATAGAAAAGAAAAAAGCAATTGAGATTTTTTTAAAAAGTAAGTCACCACAGCAATAAAAACATTGGCAAATGCTTTGGGCCATTAAATAAATTGCTCAAATCTAAATTGAATAAATTTATTCTACATTTTTATTATTTATTTGCACATTATTAGGTTATAGCTGTCTATAATGTGTTTATGTGCTGCTTGCTATTCCAAGATCACCTGAGGCCTTGATGATGAGACCTATCATAAGATTTGTTTCACTGGTGTACAAACCCAAAGGTCAGAAGATCCATTCTCTAATCACCTTAAAATTTTCTCTACCATCATCAAGGATAAAGATACGTGATCCTGGATTAACTCGCCAATCAACCACTTGCCGAGATTCACTTGTTTTAAATAAATCCCTCTACATGTGTGAGGTTGGAATGAAGGTTTGCATGCCCGGAATAGCGTCATACTGTAGAAAAGTGGCATTCAACCTTTTTTTGTTCGTGTCTCCTCAGGTATAATTTCTCTTCAAATCTGTACTCTCAAAGTTGTTGGTGCATAATGCAAGCTATAGGCCTTAAATATTCTTTCATCTACATCTAAAATAATGTATCAATGTTTTTAAAAAAATATATCGGCATGTAGCCTACACCCTTAGATGTCTTTGATTACTCCAGGATGAATATCACTGCAGTAGAAAAGTGGTATTGCATGCACTTCTTTCCTGTTGAACTAATTAATTTTCATAAGGACTCTAAATATATCTGTTTTCTATACCGGTGGTTTTAACTCTCCTGGTTCCTGTGTTATTGCTGCATGAGTAATTGAAATGGATCTGGGTGTTTTTAGGGTTATCATGAAAGTAAGTTCTACTAGGCTATTAAAAAAAAGACAAATTATATTTTAAAATCTAAATATCTATCAATTTCTCTACAAACCTTATACTATTTTTCAATATAGTCTCCACCATTATTGAGGTGCTTATTGAAGCATGGCACACTCTTTGTATACTACTGTCGTAGAAATCAGCTGCCTGCGTCATTGGCTGTTTTGTAACTTCATTTTGCAGATCATCTTCGGCATCAAAACTTTGTCTACACAGGAACTTATCAAAACCTAGGAAGAGATGGTAGTCAGGGTTATAGGGTGGCTGATTCAATTGTTATCACACAAATGATGTGATGAGATTTTGTGGGACAGCTCCACCACAGTGTGACCTAGCATTATCGTGGAGCAAAATAATTCCGAAAGTCAACAGCTTGCGCCTTTGTTTTGGATGGCATGTTCTAGTTTTTTCAATGTTTCACAATAAACAGCAGTATTTATTGTCGTGCCTTGGGGCAAGGATTCCACCAAAAGAATACCATGTCTGACCCAGAATATAGCACACATGCTTTTTCTTGTTGAGATCAGCTTCTTAAATTTTCTTTGCTGTCAGCGAGGTGGTGTGCTTCCACTGTAACAACTCTTGTTTAATTTCAGGTGTGATATGTAACACCCAAGTCACAATATGGCTCAACATTTCCTCACCTATCTTCTTCGTATCGGTTCAGAAATGTCTAAGAACTTCCACTTTGTGAGCTTCCTATGCACTCGATGTGTACACACTTTTCTATAATTCATATGATCAGTGACAATTTCATGCAGTATGGATCGTGAAATTTTAGGAAACTCTTAAGGAGAGCACAGAAATTGTTAAAAGTCAGTCCATACTTTAGTTGATCCTACTACACCAACTCATCATTCACCAAAGACGGTCGTCAACTTTGAGCTTCGACGTGCATGTTCTATCATCCCTCACTTATCCCAACCATGCTATCACTCATCACATTTTCACTGTACATGTCACAAATCTGTAAATATAAACACTTCGATGTAATGGTGTTTCTGGCCTGCCAATGAATTAAGTAGAACTTACTTTCCAGATAACTACATATCTACAAATAGTTTGTACTCTTTGTTCCTGTATTGTTGCTGCATGAGTAATTTAACTGATATGTTTTCTATACCGGTGGTTTGTACTCTCCTGGTTCCTAGATGGCATTTGTTTCTTACTGCTTACTTAATCTTTTATATTTCTAAGAATATGCACATAATGAATTAAATAATAAAATTCATGTTTATTACTAACTATGAATTATAATTATTAATGAAGCGGCTGGTAGCCAAATTAACTTAATACTTTGATTATAGTATTTAATATTTTGATAGAAAACTTAACGCCGTATATTTACATCTTATTATTAATTCAAGTATGTTCACATGGACCATGATAAAATATGTAAATAGTTTGCACTACCTTAACATTAAAAACTCCCCCAAATGTAAATATCCTCCAATTAAGACATATTTGATTGAAGTAATCAATAATTTGCTAATAGTACACAACCTAATGAACAAACAAAACCTTGTATATTTTTATATCAATAAAATCAATTTAATCAGCCCATTAAAGTAATGCAATTTAATTAAGTTAGAATGTAATATTTTTATCAATAAATGGAACAGAATAATATTTCTGTGTACATGCTATAATCTATTTTAATGGGTTTTTGCAACAATAATAAAATCATATTTTGACATATGGTTCAAAATTCATTTTTGTCCAATAGTTGATAACTTAAACATGCCATAATTCTAACAAACCACTGTATTTCACATGTTGCCTAGTTTAAACACTATTCGTGTTATTTGAACTGAGGAACAGTCACACTAACTGATCCAAAAACCAGTCCAAACACTTGCTAAGATCTCACAGCTTGAACTGAGGAACAGTCACAACTAACCGATCCAAAAACCAGTCCAAACACTTGCTATAAGATCTCACAGCTTGAACTGAGGAACAGTCACACTAACCGGTCCAAACACTTGCTAAGATCTCACAGCTTGAACTGAGGAACAGTCACACTAACCGGTCCAAAAAACCGTCCAAACACTTGCTATAAGATCTCACAGCTTGAACTGAGATGGCCTATGAAAGTGGTGTTGTTACAGGCTGTGTCATGGTGTGTTGCAGGGAACAGCATGAAGAAATGTCGAGCCAGGTATGGACTGGACCAGCAGAATCAGTGGTGCAAACCTTGCAGGTGAGACACACACTTGAGGGGGGGCCTTATTCTAATCTTTGCTTAAACTTGTTGAGGTTTGAAACTTAGTTCTGTTTTAGTTTGAAAAATGCTGCCAAGACTACAAGAATTGATTAGACGAATTGTTGACTTGAAAACCACCAATATTTTTAGTAGATCGGATACTTTAATTGGACTGCTTTCTGCCTCAATAGACCAAGCACCATTAAAAAAAATGCTGATATTGATGCCATCTTGTTGCCAAAGATTGAAAATACATGGAAAAACAATACCAGTTTCTCCATCAGCCATTTCTAGCTTGATAAATTAGTATAGACTAACCACCTTTTCTCTATGGGTGTTTTTTCAATATGCACCTAAAGACCAAATCCCCACAGTTTGTCTTTGATTTCCTAATATCACTTCCAGAGTCTTACATCATGAGACCTGCTTGTCACAGTCTAGTGATAAAGTTTATTTATCTATCTTATTTATCTTTTATAATTGTTTAATAAAATGTTTCTCTCTTTCTCTGATATTTATTGTGCATCATTGCTATAAGTTTTTTGAAAAGGCATATTTTTGTTAAAATTTTAATATGTCCGGTAGAAGTAGAAAGATTTTAGAGTTACTTAAGAAGAATCCAGTTAATGTTGAAAGCGTGGTCACGCCTTTTGAGGTTAGTTTTCCACGGACTAAAACTTTTTGTTTACAACAATAATTATATTTAGGTTTTCTTTGTGTTTGGTGAATATGATTACTAAAATAATATGAAAGCATACGTGTGATGATATGCCTTAAAATATTGTAGCTATTTATACTGTACCAACAAATGCATTGTAGATTTACTTATATAAACGTTAGAATATTTACATCTAGGCTAATTTCAATTTGAACATACATTGTTATAATCTTATCTTTATAGTTAAGATTAAGACTATACAGTAAATATTTTAGTAATTTGATGCATTGTTGTAATTCAACCTTGGTAGACAACTAATTGGTTGTACTCATATTGAAATTATTATTAGTATTATAACATAATAAACTCACACAATACAACTACAACTAGCAAATCTCTTGCTATTAATAAAATCACAGGTATAAAATATAGGCTTATTGTTTGACAATATCACAGCTTATTTTACCCTGAAAATTCTAAAATATTTTTTACACTATTGAATGACTTCTAAACATGTTATGGGCCTTATTAAAAAACTTGTAAAGGATTTATTTAAATTAATAATGTATTCTAGCTTGGATAGCTTTATTGCCTGTCTATAGTATTTTTATAATTATTTGAACATTCTGCAAAAATGGTAATAACACCTTAATTATATCATGAGGCAAAGTTAAGGGTGTGAGGAAATCAATATGTATATAAGTAGAAAGAGGATGGGAAACTATTAAAGTGAAAACCACTCTTTGGCACAGACGCCTTTAACCACGCGACAAGCTATGCAAGTATCCATCTTGTAGGTGATGTTTTACATAAGTTTAGATTAAAAAAATACTGGAATAAATTTGTTAATAATGTATAGCCCAAGATTATTTTAAATTAAGTAGATTTACAGATATATTTTATATATGTAACACATGTTTTTGGCCCAAAAATATCTTTCAGTGCCTATCTAAGTGCAGCTTTATTGTTTTTTCACAGGATGGAAATTACAGTAGACACCCATTATTAAATGATGGTTTGAGTTTGTTTTCTGAATCACATTGTGATTCGTTAGTGTAATCTTCTACACCAAAACCTCAAATAAAAATTGATTGCATTGATTTTCCATCTAATTATGAATCGTGTACATACATTGAGCTTCGTCTAACTACAATCGGGCTCCATGATTTTAGTGGATACGCTAGGGGTATTTCTGATCTGCAGCCAATATTTCCAGACAAACACTTACACACTGTTCCATCATCAACAAACTCAATAATTAATAAAGGCTATGAACTAGATATGCCTGATAAATTAGGAATAGAGAGGACAAAATATCATCCTCAAAGTGAGAAACTGGATGCTTTATCTAAGTACTCAATTACAGAGTGTGTTGAGATTCAAACAGTTCTCTTGGTAGAAGATGCTGACCCTCAAACATCTGTCATATTAGAAGATGCTGACCCTCAAACAGATTTCTTGGTGATATATGCTGACCCCCAGAAGGCTCCCATGATGAAATATTCTGACCTTCAGACAGCTATGATAGAAGATGCTGACCTTCAAACCGTTTCACCTTCCCCAGGAAAATCAAGGTCAACTGGAAGACCTAAGAAAGACTGTAAGCGCAAAATGATTCATCAGTCAAGAGAGTCTAGGAAGACATTTTGTCAAACAAAGAGTACATAAATCAGCGAGGGAAAGGTGTGGAACCCAGAGAGTTCAGAGATTTTAATTGTAAATGCAGGTGTAATGAAAAAGTAAGTGTGATGGAGAGAGAAAAGGAGTTAAAAAATGTTGTAATTTGGATTCATATGAGGCAAAGGCATTGTATATGAGCAGTATGGTGACTGTAAATCCAATTGGTAGGAAAAGGAAGAAAGATTCTGATAGAAGAAATATTTCTGATCTGCAGCCAATATTTCCAGACAAACACTTACACACTGTTCCATCATCAACAAACTCAATAATTAATAAAGGCTATGAACTAGATATGCCTGATAAATTAGGAATAGAGAGGACAAAATATCATCCTCAAAGTGAGAAACTGGATGCTTTATCTAAGTACTCAATTACAGAGTGTGTTGAGATTCAAACAGTTCTCTTGGTAGAAGATGCTGACCCTCAAACATCTGTCATATTAGAAGATGCTGACCCTCAAACAGATTTCTTGGTGATATATGCTGACCCCCAGAAGGCTCCCATGATGAAATATTCTGACCTTCAGACAGCTATGATAGAAGATGCTGACCTTCAAACCGTTTCACCTTCCCCAGGAAAATCAAGGTCAACTGGAAGACCTAAGAAAGACTGTAAGCGCAAAATGATTCATCAGTCAAGAGAGTCTAGGAAGACATTTTGTCAAACAAAGAGTACATAAATCAGCGAGGGAAAGGTGTGGAACCCAGAGAGTTCAGAGATTTTAATTGTAAATGCAGGTGTAATGAAAAAGTAAGTGTGATGGAGAGAGAAAAGGAGTTAAAAAATGTTGTAATTTGGATTCATATGAGGCAAAGGCATTGTATATGAGCAGTATGGTGACTGTAAATCCAATTGGTAGGAAAAGGAAGAAAGATTCTGATAGAAGAAATTATTCTAGATTATATCATTTGGGTACTTTAGAGATGTGGAAATAAATGTTTTTGCACACTTTGAGAATTCTATCATGCAGAGTTGATGCATATCTTAAAAAACTAAACACTTGGAAACAATAGTTATTAAATACAACAGGGGAAGTGTTAAAGGACAAAACAAAATAACATCACAGCAAGAACGTCAAATTGTGGACCACATTAACAAGTATCGCAGATACAAATCACTTTATTCGCGATCCAAGACTGAAAAGGAATATTTGCCCTATGACACCACCCTTCCAGTAATATATGCTATGTATAAAGAGGAGTACAGTAAGCCTGTTTCCTTTGAAACATACAAAAAAGTATTTTACAGCAAGTTTAACTTGAAAAGAAAACCACTAAAGAAAGACACCTACCTGCAGCATGTGTGATTCGTTAACGGCCCAAAAAACAAGTGCTAAAGGTGATATCAAAGCTGAGCTTGAAGAAAAGCATATAAGATACTAGAATGAAGCAAAATTTCACAAGATTTGATGAAAGCTAAGGAAAGCCCTGGTAAAGAAGTACTCACCTTTGATATGCAGGAGACCCTGCCTCTCCCCAAAATTTTGACCAACATTGTGCTCTACAAGCGAGTTATATGGCTCATTCTTGGTCCAGCGGAAAGAATTTTTGTTTCCTTTGGCTTGAAGGAGAGGCGGGTAGAGGCGCACAATAAATAGGTTCATGCCTAAGAAAACATGTTGAAATCAATTTAGGAGAATAAACGGAGGAGTTCATTGTTTGGTCTGACTCATGCGGAGGTAAAAACCAAAATATAAAAATGATCCTGGTGCTAAAAGCTATAATGGAGCTACATAGCTCTCTTAAGGAAATAACTATTCGTTTTCTCATCTCTGGACACCGTTTTTTGCCCAACGATTCAGTATTTTGAGACATAGAATGTGCCTTGAAACTTCAACAGTGCATATACACGCCTGATGACTATATCAACGTCATGTTAGGCTGTAGGAAAAAAACAACTCAATGTCATTAGAATGGAAAACATTTGACTTTTTAGGAACAAGTAAGCTTGAAGCAAGCATTACAAACAGAAATAAAGACAGTAACTTGGCTAAAAACTCGTGAAATTGTGTTGTTGAGCAAGAACCCATTCAACATTTACATGAGCAGCACCTTCAATGGGGACGGGCAACAAGTAAGCTTACTTAAGAAACGATTAGGTCGTCCATCCTTTAGCATTCATAACTTTTGCCAAAACTTTGTGCAGCTCTGGCCAGATGGAAAACCAATCTCATTTCCAAAGCTAAACGACATCAAGAGTATTTTGCACCTAATACCTTCAGATGCTAAGAGGTTCTATCAGAATATCTCATCTAAAGAATAAATTGAGGATGGCATAGACGGATATGATGGTGTACTTGATTTCATTGTTGAAGAAGAGAGCTAACCATTAATTTAGCCTAAATATATTTTCAAAAGTTATTTACATATACCTTTTCACTGTTTGTATTATGCCTTATTTTAATTTAATTTTAATTGAATTGAATAAATAAATGTCTTAAGCAAAACCCAATATTATATTGTTATTGACTTATTGTTTATTCCTATTTACTGTTTATAGATTTGCAATAACAGACTAAATGACAAAATGGCAGCTGGTTTGATTATGCATAGCTAAATCTCACATTGGAGTCAAAAGAAATAGTAGACTAAGTGCCAAAGATCAATATCTCCTTATCTACTTAAATGTTTAAATGTTTGTTACCTAGGAATTAAAATTAAGTTATTTAAAAAAAAATGATATGGGGGAAAAAATAATAAATATATATTATAACAATCTTTTTCTTAGAATGTTGCTAAAAGCTCATTTACCCAAAATTTTGTTGGTGGTGCTTGGTCTGTTGATGCATAACATGGTCCAATTTATCATTGATAGTTTCTTGTATAAAAAGTCCAAAGCTACTTTTCTGATTTATTTAAAATATATAATTGTGTCTTAATGCTTGCTCAGGTTATACACATGTATGATAATTACTCTAATAGGGTAGGGTCACACGAACACTCGTGTGGGTTTTCTAAGTGGGGAGGGATGGTGGGGGATTGGAGTCCCACCTGCCGAGGGTGTGCCACATTTTTCACGAGCATAACAAAATTAAAAGAAAGATGTTGAAAAGGGGGTAGTAGAAAATCTCCATCTTTTATCTCTGTTAACTCTGATATTTATGATAGAAAGTTGTTGGTAGAAAATTGCAGCCAAATCACAAACACTCAATTTTATTTTTTCATTAGGAAAAAAAAAGAGTAAATATTGCAGTGTTAAGGGAGGCTTGAGCCCCCATTATCGCCCAATTATGGGGGCTAATGGGTAGGGATGAGGAAGGAAATATTGCATTTGCTTGGAAGGAGAGTGGGAAACCATTTAGAAAAAACTATCCCCAATAGACCGGACTGAGATTTGAACCTCAATCTCCATGTCATGATCAGGCCAATCTAACACTAGACTGATGCCTTAGACCATTTGGCCACTGTAGTGGGTCTCTTCTGATTCAGGGCATATTAGGTTGGTATCTTTGAAACATGATTACAAATACGCATGTGTGGGTAGTTCAACAGATTTATTTACTGACTAGTGAATATTACAGTCGAGATAACTATCCTGTGAAAGATACACTACATAAAGATATTTATCAAGATTATTATCATGGAAGCAATATATAACTAGGAGAAAACTGTACCAACATATATCAAGAAGATAACTGCACCAATATATTACCTTGAGATAACAACCGCACCAATATATTACCAGGAAAAAACAACCGCACCAATATTAAATACAAGGATATAACAACTGCACTAATGTAAAGTACAAGGATATAACAACTGCACCAATATAAAGTACAAGGATATAACAACCGCACCAATATTAAGTACAAGGATATAACAAACTGCACCAATATAAAGTACAAGGATATAACAACTGCACCAATATAAAGTACAAGGATATAACAACGGCACCAATATAAAGTACAAGGATATAACAACTGCACCAATATAAAGTACAAGGATATAACAACTGCACCAATAATAACTAAAGGAGCCAAAATATTGCAAGACATGTTTTCATGAACTTCTACTTAGAAACTTAAAATGGATATCAAAACAAATTTAGAGTTCATTGTAGTAATTTTGTATTCATAAATACAAGCACAAAATAAAACTAGATTGACTATTTTTTGCTAAATTGATTGTTTGAACTAGGGGAACTTTGTCACAGGCCTATATTCGCGTTCGTTTCTGTAGAAATACTGCAACAGCTTGCCTGCGTGTTTAGTTGAGGTACAGGCTCATAAACCATTTCTTCGTTGGACATTAGCGTCTTATTCCCTTACATTTGTATAAATGTAAAATAACACTATTGATAAACATTCACAAACAAAATTATGTAACTAAAATACAAATATCTAAATTTTAAACACGTGAAGCACAGTAAAAAAGTTTAAATTGAATGTTATTTAGTATTTACCATTTAATAAATAGTATTTATATACTTTATAGCATAATTTATAATTTATTAACTACATAACTACTGCAAATAAATATTTTTAAAAAATTGAAAGGTTACAGTGTGCACGAAACTTGACATACATAAGTCGGAATCGAAAATGTGTTTACTTGAAGCATAGTGGCTGTTTCATATTTAATGTTCATTTGATGCTTATTTTTCTATTTATATCTTAGCAAATCTTGCTAATAATAATAAATTAAAGAAATGTAACGAAAGCTAATTTAAAATAAGTTTTCGCAAGCATAGGGTCTATAAATCTCAATGTGGAAATGTTGAATTTGTTATGTTGTTGGCATTGATAGAGAAAATTAAATCATAGGAATCTTTATTTCGCTATGTAGTAGACTTGTAACCTGTGAAAAACTTAATCGTAGTTTTGTGGAAAGCAAACATAATAATTTACGAATTAATAAAAAGTAATACCTTTGTTTAGTATTAGTTGAATTAAAATAATTCAACTATGAATATCAGTTAAACACTAATTTTTTCAAAGTTTGAATTAGAGGTTAAAATATTTGTTTCCCATAGTCAACAAACACTTTTTGTAAGGTATATCTTAGATTTATATTAGGCCTATATTTAGAGTTATATGAATCTTTGAAAACTTAGACTTTGCTTCAACAATGAAAAATATTGCCAGCTAAAATAACCATTTATGTTTAGTTCTTGTTATTTTGTACGGTTGTACATAACAAATTATGTTAGGGGAGGGGCAGCATCATTTTTATTGTAAACTCATAGTAACCATTCAAGTTGTTTGTTGATGCCCCTTCCTAAATATTAAAATCAACACCTTGATTTCATTTGAGGATTTATGAGTTATTTTTATAGCAATTTTAATTGGTGTTTAAGGTGCTTTATTATTGTAATCAATATTGTTTTGGGATTTTTTTTTACATCTGATATCAAAACGTTTTTGTTTTATTTCTCATAAATGTTTTCACCATTTTTATATTAACAGAAATGTAACTACAAGGCAACTAGTATAAGTAGATTGAAAATTGAAATAAAAACACTAATACATCAACGCCATCACATACAAACTTCATTGCGATATAGACTCATCAATAACACCACAGCACAAACAACTTTGCAATATAAAAAACAACACATCAACACCATCACAGCTAGGGCTTGGCAATACATTGATATATTGTGGAAAACCAGTCTAGTATTTACATCAATATACTGATATGTTTTGTATTTGTCTTCTATGATATAGCATGAATGACAATGCATCACAGTGGACAATTTATTGGGGTAGACAATGCATCACATCTCAATGTATCATGAAAGACGATGCATCCTGGTAAATGATACATTGTGGTAGACATTGAATCATTTACTTTGATGCATATTTATAGTGAAACCTGCCTAAATTACAAGGGTCTAGGATAATTTTCCTCTAAAGTCACATTTCCATCTAGTGAGGGTGTGAATAAAAATTAAACCAGGGACATGCACGCAATTGAGATGAGATAAAATAAAATTCCATACTCATTTATTTTATTCACACTATAGTTGAACACATGCAAACAACCATGCAAATGCAAATTACTCACATTTTCTTAATTCTTTTCAGAAGTCAAGCAGGTTTTTCTGTACACAGTTTACACTCTTGGTTGCCTAACTTTCCACAAACACTTTAGCTTGATAAATAGCACTAAGCATATCTGAATCATTCTTTTATAGGGAAAATTGCTGTAGTTCCTTTAAGCTTTTCACAGCATCTTTATAAATCTTCATTTTACACTATTCTTCTTCCAAAACAATGTAATTTTCCTCTTCTTCTTCATCCTCCTCCTTCCAATTTTCTCTAAAATTCTCAACTAAGGCATCGATATCCATTATGTTTGGTTTGTTTTGCACGACTATGTATAAGTTGATGCAGTCCTTAGCATTGCAGTTATTGAAAGCAGCTTCATTCATGCACTTTTGTAAGTCCTGTTGGTCATTATCATTACAGCACTAGCAGTTACAGTTACTTGACCCTTAGAAAATCATGTTTTTTCAAAAACACTTTGTCACAGTTTCTGGTAACAATTTCTTCTTTGAATTAATACTCATGGATAGATTTTAATGGAGTTGTTTATTTCATTAAGGAATCTTTCATTAATAAAACTGAAAATGTTCTAAACTATTTTACACGTTGGAAAGTTAGATGTGGGGGTGGCATGTTGCGTTATTTGAAAAAACACATGCCTGTTTTGCTTTTTCATCCTGTCATTAAAAGCTTTTAACCATTCCTCAATGATATGTGACATCATCCACACCTTTTTGTTGGACCTCCACTCAACGGAAAGTTTCCATGTTCATGAAGCATCGTGCCTTTACTGCCTTACAGATAACTAAGGGTTTCTCCATTTCACTTGACATAAAACTACATAGAAAAGTGTCATATATATTCTATAGCAGGGATGTGTATAGGTTAAGTTGGTCAATCTGGACTGAACTGACTAGAGTAGTCATAGCAGGAAGTGATGGACAACATGTTCCGTTCTAAGACTATCTTTGTGCTTTTTGGGGTTAACACGTACACGAGCTATGTGGTTCGTGTACAAGACTAAATATGTGTATATGTAAGGACACGACAGTTTGGTGATGAGGATGGGATTGATATGTAACCTATGATATAGGTCAAGTTTAGTGGAATTCGATATTAGCCAACCACACACGTGGACGAACTACTCAAAGAGGTTGGAACACTTTTTCATTGCTAATGATATAATCAACGATAAGAAGAAATGGTCTATATTGTTTTGTGTGACCGGGGATAAAACATTTGATCGCTTAACTGCGTTACTTGCACCAGAGGATCCCGATTCTAAATCATTTGGTGATTTAGTTAGTGTTCTAAATGGCCATTTTGCGCCAAAGCACAATTAAATTGTACAAACTTTCAATTTCAGCAAAGGGGATCAGCGACCCAGCGAGTCAATTGCGGAATATGTCGCGTTTTGAGAAAGATGGCCAACCGTTGTAGCTTTGGAACATTTACAAATTGGATTCTGCGGGATCGTTTAGTGCAGAGGAAGTAGTGGGAACTTGCCAAGCCTGTCAAGAAAGCCGGAACAATCCACCACAGGCCCCAGTACAGTCATGTATAGCAACAACATGCTCGTGGATTCGTCTACACATTGACATGGCAGGGCCGATACAAAGACAAACAAGTTTAATACTTGTGGATGCGCATTCTAAATGGCCTGAGGTCAGACTGATGAAATCTACAACATAATTGTGCATAATAATGGTACTAATAGACATTTTTGCTACACATGGGCTTCCAACAGTCCTAGTAAGTGACAATGGCCGTAATTTTGTGTTTGAGGAGTTTGAACAGTTTCTCAGGCTCAATGGAATTAAGCATTTAACAACACCACATCACCCTGCAAGCAATGGGCAAGCAGAACGTATGGTTCAAACAGTTAAGAAACTGTTGGGAAGAATGACAGGCAACTGGCATACTAGGCTCGCAAGAATCCTCCTTATGCTTCGGACAACCCCTACTGGAACTACAGGCCAAAGTCCAGCCCAGCTTCTGATGCATCGCCAACTCTGAACACGCTTGGATGTGCTACATCCAGATGGACAACAACAGGCATTGCAGCACTCCCTCAAGATACGGAGAATATGTGAATCTTCACAGAAGGAGCAGCAGTCTGGGCAAGGCAGTATGGAGTAAAGAGGCCTAAATGGATTCCAGCAGTGGTCACTGACGTTTTAGGGAGGAATATGTACCGTGTCAGTTTTAAGGAAGGACTTGGACAAACAAAACACATAGACCAACTTCAAAAACGCTATGAAAGAACACCTCAACCAGAGGATACCTCGGAGAGACCATCTTCACAAGTTAAATCGGTAAGATACCCAGTTAAAGACCTTGTGACACATCAGAGAGCAAGACCACTTCAACAATCACTACTACCACCTCTGGCAAGAGGAGACCACGAGCAGCAACCAGTATAAAAAACCCAACCACAGGAACAGCAACCAACAGCACTGATGGACAACACAGATCAACAACCAACAACACCATAATCATGGCCTCTCCTGAGGCCACAGAGACAGTTATGTACTCCTGTGTACATGTGAGATTATGTGTAGATATCTAGGACGGGAGGAATGTAATATACTGTATAGCAGGGATGTGTATAGGTTAAGTTGGTCAATCTGGATTGAACTAACTAGAGTAGTCATAGCAGGAAGTGATGGACAACATGTTCCGTTCTAAGACTATCTTTGTGCTTTTGGTAACACGTGTGCAAGTTATGTGGTTTGTGTACAAGACTAAATAAGTGTATATGTAAGGACACAACAAAAAGCATTTAATATTTCTTTGCACTATTTTCCCCTCAAACATTTTTCACCTTTCAAATACAGCGATTTATTCAGTAGTGGCAGAAGAACAGTCCAGTCTTGTCACCATTCGCTGTGTTTTAAGGTTCATAACCCTCGATTATTGAGGGCAATTTAGAAACCCATGGGTTTCACTATTTGCATCACCTGATTCACCACAAAGTTCTTAAAAAACTTTCTGGTGTATTTTGCGAAAACTCTCCAACCACTCGTTAAAAGGTTTGAATTCTCTTCCCCAGTTTTTTAGCGACCTTTTTAGCATATTCCTGGACCATAGGACCCGGAACGCTGTGATTTTTTTTTTAATCTTAACACTGACAAACAACTCCCACACTATTTCATTAATGTCTTTGTTTGCAGTTTTCTTAAGTTCTTTTTTATATTTCCATTTTCTTCTTTAAAATCTTGTACACTTGAGTTTTACCGATGTTTAACATCTTTATGATCTACTTAACAAACAATTTATCTCGCTCACTCCACATGGATCACTTTCACTCTTGTGTTAAGATCAAGCACAACTCTTGGCTTTGAAACCATAATGACAACTGTCAGACTAAAAGAATCCTCAATGAGTTAAATTTCAGGAAGGGACAAACAATTGAATTTCAATACAGGTAGTGCTGTAGTTAAAATCTGAATTCCAAAGATGATTGACAAGTCATTAGTGCAGAAACTGGGAAGAACAGAGAAAACAATCAAAACTACAAAATTATGTAATCAGATAACAAAAGGACTACTAAGGAGAAAGGAAATATACCTGACCTCATATTTCAATTCCTTAAAATAAAGAGAGAGTTAAAGAAAACAAGAGTCTTCAAAATGTATATGATGCCCAGAATTTATCAAAACAATGCAGTCCAGATTGTTGGAATTTTCCTTACAAAGGCTTATTTTGAATTTCGTTTCTGCGTTAGACAGTTTCTGTTTAATCCAGAGAATTTAACATAATGTTTTTCAGCCTTAAAGTCACGAGACCGAAAAATATTTCCTTTTAATAAAGGGTCCGTTTAAAGCTGGTTTCACTGTATTATGTTGTATCATCTACCACTAAATATTTTTTATATATATATATATGAGACAACTTCTTTTCATTTTATTAGGTAGTTATATTATATTTGAAAGAAGGTACAGGAAAGGTGGATAGAAACATAAAAGGGGCGAACACAATATGTATTTTACAATGAAAAGAATTTCACACTTTACATTGCTGCCATTGGACAATGAGTTTCAAGTGTGGGGATACACACACTGGACTGGACTTTACTTGACATGACTGGAGTCCAGTGTGATTTTCCATACAATGTTTATTTATTGTCTAGGCGCCACTGCGACCAGACTACGACTGGACTTGACATAATCTGCCGACTGGACTGTGACTGGAGTCGGGTCCCAATTGGAAAACTAACTTGAGTCTGTTCCCCCCACCACTCTTGACAACACTATCTCCAGCACATGAGCAGTTGTCTACTATTTTCACGTGTAAAATTTTATTTAAAGTATTTACAATTCTATTTCAAGTGTCTTATTCTTATTAAAAATAAGTTCTCAAATAATAAAATTCTATTTATTAAACTGTTCTAATATCATTATTATCATCTCTTCCTATTCGATAGCACTAACAAACAGCAATCCAAAAATTCTTCATCTGATTTGGATCTAGAACTTAAATCCAATAACTCTTGTCCGGAATTCATATTTATGCCGAGAGAAATGCAACTGAGATGTCTTAGACCACACAGTCAATTCAAGTCTGTTCGCTGTAGCCTCTTCACATAGTCCGGTCATGTCAAGTACAGTCCAGTCTGGTGGTCATGGCGCCCTACCTTAATGGTTGCCTCTTTGTCCAGTGGCAGCAATGTAAAGTGGGAACCTTGTTCTTCTTTTCATTGTAAAAACCATATTACGTTTGTTCCTTATATGTTTTCCATCCACCTTGTACCTTTTTTAAAAACAATATATATATTTTATGGACCTTCTCAAGTTTCTTGTTTTGAATTACTGTAGTAAGATAATAAAGTTACTCTTATAAACTATAAAATAATGCCAAATAAGCATTGGAACACCACAATTGCTATTTTGTGTCCTAAATTCTATGTATAAAAATGTTGCTAAACATGCAATACATATTATTATTATTATTTATACAACTCTTTGATTCATCATCCTTCTCATTGTTGTATCATTATACTCGCGAAACATTGCACTGTCTACTAATAACTGTACGCTGATGCATATTACAAACATGGTTTGATTATTTGATTGATTAATGGCAAGTTTTCTCTACTCATTCCTATTGTAAATAAATAGTCTCATTTCCATTTTGAATTATTTCAAATATCGTCAAGTAATTTAAACTAATAGCTGATCAAGGTTGTCAAACACATTATTGATCTGTAAGAGTTGTGAACGAGTCCCACTGGTGTTAGATCTTGATTGCTAGGTAGAAGGTCGAGTCCCAGTTAGATCTTGATTGCTAGGTAGAAGGTCGAGTCCCAGTTAGATCTTGATTGCTAGGTAGACGGTTGAGTAGACATCCATACTGCATGCTGCACCACCATTTATTTGTTTATTGACCAAGGACTTGCCACTTGGACTGGAGTGTTTACTACTATTGTTACTGCCCAACCACCACAAATGTGTCAATATAATTACGCTGACATGAGGCATTGAGCACAGAAGATTGAACAATCGTGTAATTTGGGGAATGGGCAAAGAATACATCAATGGTTCTATTGGTTTTAAACCATTTACCATGGCAACTGGCAAGCATTTCACGAGAGGAAAGTTGTGCCCAGTTATAGACAAATTTTGTTGAAATTTTAAGGGACCAGTGATTCACCCAGAAATTTTTATTGACAGGGATACACAATATATTGAAGCTATTATGTCGTGGCCTTTTTCCGATTGATAATTTTGAAGTGTTTTTGATAACTTTTTAATATAATGTAATCCGTCTTAAAATTTAATCTTTGCATTCAACAAATTTTTGTGGCTTTATATTATTAGTTTACTTAGTAGCGTTTTAATTTTTTACTAAAATTATCTTTAATTGATTTAAATTAAATGGTTAAAAATTATATAAATTATAATTATTCGGGCTATAGTCAGTAAATAAATCCACATTAAAACTAGGTTAGGGTTCAACAAATAACGGGTGCCTGATAACCATCAAGATTTTTTTTTATTTTGAAAATAAATGTATTACAAAGATTATTCACTTAAATGTTTATTCCTGGCATCAAATTCTAGAGACCAGTTTCTTAATTGAATGGTTGTCAACCAAATAATTTCCCCACCACATTTTTTACCACACCCCACCTCTTTCACCCTCCTACCACCCCACCCTGATCATAACCCTAAAAAAAGTAATTGATTGTGAACACAGACAATATATATACATACATACATTCTTAGATACCACGGTTACATGAAATCGCGAACACCAAACTATTATATAACGTGATATTCATGTAACATACATATAAATGATCAAGTTTAATTGATAAATTATTCACAGTAAAATATTACTAACATTAATTAAAGTAATAATTTGTACTATACACCACGGTTTAGATACTATTCTCCATTCTTGTTGTGACATTCGCTGATGATGATTATGATGATTATACTGGATCAAGTAATGTACATAGTAGGTGGTTTTGTGCTGCTGATAGTATGCCGGTTCTTGCCTGGCGCTTGGTTTGAAACTTATAAACATTTTTATTTTTTATTATAAAAATAAAGTTGGGCAGCGGTAAACCGCAGTTACTGAATCACCAGATAGAGGGGGACCCTACTCTCTATCACAATGTTGAAATGCTTAAATCACCCAGCCTAATTATTGTTTCATTTATTATCAAAAAAATTTTAATTTTTGGAGGAATACAATTTAGATACAAAACTGTCATTCATTCTTTTCACCTTATCCAAACAAGTAGGTGGTTTATTTGTTGACACTTTATACAGAAAAAAACAACCTTTATGAAACCAATAGAAATGATGAAAAAATGATGAAGGTAAATGAGTTTGAACCAGAGAAAGAACAACATTATTATGGTCTTTAGGAGTCACATTTCTAGAGTGAAAGATATTGATCATATTATATGATACAATAGCTCCCGTGGTACCTGTATGGACAAGACAACTTAACATTTTAATCATGTAACTAATTTACTATTTAACCCAGTACCTCATGTACATTTACTCAGAAATGCTACAATTTAATAATAATAATAATAATAATAATATGATAATAAACTTTTTTTCAATTTGGGATAGATAAAAACAAAATATCAACAAATAAAATATCATTTATTTCTTATAGTAGTATTTTATTTCATACATTTTACAGGAAAACAAATTAAAATAATATTTTACTACAAATTATATTAACTTATAATATTTATGACATGTTTTAAATAAAACTAACAGTTTCGAGAGTAAAAAGATAATAAAATTGTCGTATTTGATTCCATAATTAACTAAGTAGACCTTGTTGAAATATTGGTTCTGTTATATACTATACAGATTTTTATTTACTCAAAATCGAAGAAGAAAAAGTTAATACTCTTCCAGAAATATTTATAGAACTGAGGACAACCTATTGTAACAAGGGCGGGTTACCTGGGAGGGTCGTCCCTGTGTGAACTGAGAGTTCTTTACAGGATATTAGGGTATGTTGCGACTAAACATGATAAAAATATGCACACGCACTTAGAGTGGGTTTTCCAAAATAGTTTTTCACCCTCCCTCCACAGAATTGCATGTATGCTTCCTATAAATAAAACCTTTCTAATCCTTAAAACTATTAGCGTAGTTAGTACATAAGCTTATAACCCGAACAAGTAGTAAGATGCGGTGCTAAAAGAGAAAGTCGTAATTACACCAAAATAAAATAAACAGCTAATTGATTACAATACAGAATGACTAGTTAAACATTTAAACACCAGTCTCTTATAATGTTCATTCATCATATAATCGACAGTCAAAGTCTATCTCACACCTCGTTTGGTTCCCGTGCACGGTGCACCACACTCGTCTGCGCTATATAGACACTGGACATGCTGCCCACTCCCAGGCACACTAGCCTGGACACGCCAGTCCACTCACTTGGTTAGTCTCAATGCAGACTGGGGGTCCTTACAGAGAGTGCAAACAAATGACAAGCATGCCTGCCCAGCAGTCTGACACTAATCTCTTCACTTTATAATGTTGGAACAACAATTTATTTTTGGGTTAATTTAATAAAAACGATTCAAATGTTTACTATTTTCTTTTATGTTTACGTCACACTTTGTGAAATTGCCCAAATTAACTTATCAGTTCCTTTAAAAAAATATGATAAAGGTATTTTATTCCATATATTACAGTTGGTTTTATTTTCTATTTAAATTGTAAACTTTCAACACTTTTAATTTATTCAAGGTATTTACTGAGCACTGAACTGACCGATATAAATTGCTTGGAAAACACACAACATCCAACCTCCCGGACATTAATTCATCACTGCGAAAAGGGAAACCCCCAATCACCAATGATACATTTTTTTGTCTATGCCGGGAATCAAACTTCGGACTCTTACCTGAGTAGGCGGACATGCCACAGGCCGAGCTAAGTTGTCGCACCTAATAGACAATGTTAGAGATCTGTTAAAGTAGGCAGCACATGTGTGGCGCCAAGAACTATTCTTGTGTCAATCGCTGAAAATCCTCACTGCTGGTCAACAATGAACATCGTTTGGATGCTATTGAACCAATCCAGCCAGTATTTATGTAAATTTCATTAGGGATGAGTAACATGCGTGTCAAATACAACTAGCTATCTATCATTTAACAATTTGAGGTACTTTCTTACTATTTCACTATTTTTGAAACTCTATAGTATTTTATACCAAAGAGTATTTGGATTGGTGAGAAGACACGGTAGTGTGTACATTCCTCGACTAATTGTCTCTAAAACTGGGCACGGGACCGCAACGAGGGGTCGTCTATTACCAGGTATGACTTTATTCAGAAAATGTGTCTTCCCACAAGGAGATATTTCTTGCTAGACTCTCCTTCTGTTGTCATTTAGTCACACTTTGGTAGTGCAACTTTTATTTTGCAGTTCTTGAGTTTGTGGCGCATGTAGATAGAAACAAATCACTTGAAACATTAAAGGGGCCCCTCATTCTGCCAGTTCACCCTCGCGGTGTTTAGTCTACCGTAGCAAAGTCTTGTTTGTCGACACATTTTCTGAAAACTCCAAACTTGTGGAGCTCTGTCCATATTTGTCCATCCTACTTGAAAATCATTGTCAGGTGATAATTTTTTAGATAAATGGCTGGGCTACTTCAAATTATTGTGAACTATAAGATCGATTTTGTTTACGTCGGGCAAAAACTTAATCAATTTTAATGTCATCTTTCTCTGTTTTTATAGAAAATGGCTGGACAGAACGAGATTGATGTTATTTTGATAACTGTTCTTTTCTCTCCCTTTAATGTTGGTTGTTTCTATCTATCATCAGTCCGGACCATGGACCCCCCCCGGGGCTCGGGGTACACGCTAGTCTAGTCCACTCGACTAGCAATGCCGCCTCTCCGCAAGAGCCAACCTATGTTAACCTCTAGTAACTCGTGAGTTTCAGTGTGTACTCACTCGTGTGGTTTTCATTAGTGTTGTGGTCTGCATGTCCCAGTGCACTTCATTCTTGATGTTTTATTAGTTCAACAACCCTTTACTGACAACAACCTATCACATTGGTTTTCACTTGAATGTATCCATGTGCGCTTAAAAATATAAACATTTTATATTTTGTAAACTTGTTACTCATATTTTGGTTATGCTTGCAATATTAACTTGTATTTAAATATGTTTTACTTGTCTTTGTTCTTTTAGTTGAATAAGGAATAAAAAAAAAAAGAAGCTCATAAGCCTTGTATGATTTTTGTATTTCACTAATATAATAAATTATTTCTGACTAAAGTCAATAAAAGATTAAACGCCAAACGGTATGTGCTATGATCATAATCACAAGTATTTTTTATTATTGTGGCCAACCAAAGATATCTACAAATAGATTAATCTAACACCATATATTAAGATTGGTGTCAAGTATGCTGCTACTAAAACGTTCAGTACGAAGGGCATTACTGCTTTATTCATTTTTTATGTTAACTGTTTGAATGCCTTATTTTTAATTTTCGCTATAGTTAGTATGCAATCTAACTTTCAATTTGAGTTTGTTACTAAGATTCAACACAACGTACTCTGTAACTTATTTCTCGTCAGAGTTTGGAATGTTGTGATGCATCAAATTGTCGTTAGGTTGAGTTTCGTCACTGATAACTTCTTGTGGTGCATCTCATGTCCAAGGAATGCATTATATTTTGGATATTTCTGTATTTTTGGAACAAACTTAATATTAATCATTTTAGTTTTGTGTTTTTATGCATGGTTTGGTTGGAGCCTGAATTTTCATTTTTTTAAAAAGTATTTCTGACATTCAAGTACATTGTGTTGGCAGCCTGCAACGATCCAGGAACTTTGGAAATCACCAAGATGTTTCCTTGTGTAGTGCAATGCTTAATGTAATTCCCACCATTTAAATTTGAAGTTTAAACAAAACATTTTGTCATGAAGTTTTTTTAAAGTAGTTGTATACTAAATACGTTTTTAGCTTTTTTCTTATGCTTTCTAACTTAATGTAGCATTTGAATATGATAATTAATAACACAATTATCTGTTATACTCATATATTAAACAAAATATATATATCAAGGCTGAACAGCAGTCCACTAAATTGGAAAATGTAAGAGAATTTTGTGAAAAGCGTATACAATTTGACTAAAAACCAATAATAAATTACAGAATAGCAACTGACAAATAGTTTCAAATTAAATACAGTAAACTGCATTTCATGACAGCCATGTGTTTTCTTTCTAGTATCCTTTAATAAAAAAAATGCTAGGCAGTAATAGTTTTAGAAACATGTTTTGTATATTTTAAGAAAACGTTGTAGAATATGTGATGTCAACTTGGTGATAAAGAATGTTTGTGTCTGCGCCCCATTGAATTTGTAGGGGTTTAAAAAATATGGTGCTGCGTCTTTACTGCAGTCACATGAAACTGGTTATAAAAACAACAGAAAAATTAGATTCTACATATTTTGAGGCAAACTCCTCTCGAAGCATATGTTTGTTGTGCAATTTCTTCACCCAGCCAATATTTATCAAGAATAAGGTACTTTGTTGCTTTGTTACTGGACCTAGGTTAACAATCTTCTCTGAAACCTTGTTTTTGATCAATTTCCTCACTAAATGGTTGCTAACTGTGCTCCATAAAACATAATGGTAAGGGACGATATTAAGTTTGGGTTTTGTTCCAGGCGCAAGAAAAAGTGCATTCGCTACATGGAGGCTGGCGAGAGCATGGACGAATGTAACCAGTCCGAGATGGGCAGCTGTGGGAGCACGGGAGAGGCCAACACCCCTCCAGATGACGACCAAGAGAGTCTACCCCACTCGCTGTCCTCACCTGGAGGATTGAGTGGTCTATCAAGTCTGACCAGTCCCTCCATGATCCTCCCTTCCCCTTCCACCAGTCTAGCGTCCCCCTCTGTCAGTCTAGCGTCTCCTTGCATGTCTCTACAGTCCCCCATGGAGTCTGGACCACTCACACCTAGTGGCTTGTCTCCCCACCCTCACCCCCTACCTCCACTTCCGCGTCTTCCTGTCGGTACTAATCCCCATGACATCAACAACCCACTGAGTGTGAATCAGCTGACAGGTCAGTGCATAAAGACAGAACCGGGAGTCAGTGAAAACAAGGATTCAAGCGCAAACAACCGCACGGTGATCAGCGTCACGTAGCATTTAGCCGCCCCGCGAGACAACCGCGACAGCAAGACTCGATGAACTCTATCTCCGCAAGAACTCGGCAGGGGCGCTACATTAGTAGAAATATATCAGAGTTGACAGACAACAAAACTATTCAAAGATAACCATGTGAACATAGTGGGTGTATTTAAAAAAGAAATGTATTAATACATTATTATTTTTTAAATCATCAAGCTCAAAAAATTTAACTATATAAATTATATTGTATTAAATTGTCAGTTTTTGCTACCAAAGTATACTTTCCCTCCCTCCATAATTTGGTTTAAAATTTACAAAAACTCACTATCTTGTAGGGGTGCTGCATTCTTAGGGGTTTCTCAAACTTGTGAGTTAATCGACCCCTTGATGAGATTATATAAACTATCATCCATCCTAGACCGAATTACTTAAATATAATCAAAAGAGAACCATTAATTAAATTTGATCATCTCTAAATGGTTTCTTACAAACAGCCTGCAAACCCCAGAAACAGAGCAATATATAAAACTGGGCTTGGTCTAAGTTGTCCATCACCCACCTGGACTATCAACATTATTAGTCCTGAATTGTCAGTCTACCACTTGGACTATCAACATTATTAGTCCTAAGTTGTTCATCACCCACTTGGACTAACAACATTATTAGTCCCGAATTGTCAGTCAACCACCTGGACAATCAACATTATTAGTCCCAAATTGTTAGTCAACCACCTGGACACTCAACATTATTAGTCCCAAGTTGTCCATCACCCACCTGTACTAACAACATTATTTGTCCCAAATTGTCAGTCAACCACCTGGACACTCAACATTATTAGTCCCAAGTTGTCCATCACCCACCTGGACTAACAACATTATTTGTCCCAAATTGTCAGTCAACCACCTGGACAATCAACATTATTAGTCCCGAATTGTCAGTCAACCACCTGGACAATCAACATTATTAGTCCCAAATTGTCCATCACCCACCTGGACTAACAACATTATTTGTCCCAAATTGTCAGTCAACCACCTGGACAATCAACATTATTAGTCCCAAATTGTCAGTCAACCACCTGGACAATCAACATTATTAGTCCCAAATTGTCAGTCAACCACCTGGACAATCAGCATTATTAGTCCCAAATTGTCAGTCAACCACCTGGACATCAACATTATTAGTCCCAAATTGTCAGTCAACCACCTGGGTACTCAACATTATTAGTCCCAATTTGTCCATCACACACCTGGACTAACAACATTATTAGTCCCGAATTGTCAGTCAACCACCTGGACAATCAACATTATTAGTCCCAAATTGTCAGTCAACCACCTGGACACTCAACATTATTAGTCCCAAGTTGTCCATCAACCACCTGGAATATCAACATTATTAGTCCCAGGTTATAAGTCGCCCACCTGCAATATCAACATCATTAGTCCCAAAAGGGGCGATATTTACCAATTTGGGAAACCCTGATAGAAATTTGTTATTTGTATATTTAAATATTAGTTTTCAAATTAAGACTTGTGTTCATTTTGTTTTAAAAGCAAATTTGTTCTTTATATGACACACATAAAAGTCAGTATTTAGCAACTTATGTTGTGTGTTCAGTTAATGTCTACTTTAACATTCACACAGATGGAAATAAGTTGCATCTCTTCAGACTTTGTAGACAAAGGTGAATGAGCTATCTCTTTTAGCTTCCCCGTAACTGTGCCATTACCGCTGTGATTGTGATTTATATGTGTTTTTTTCAAAAACAACTCACCTTTCACATAAATAAAAACATCTAATACAACTATATTTTGATATAAGAATTATCAGCCAAGCCTACTTTTAACTCATACAATTTGAATCCCTTTAGAAATAATACAATACTTTTAAAGTAAATAGTCCTTATTTTAACCAAATTTTAAGGGACCCAGTTCGGATACAGGAAATTAATTAATGCTTCATCCTTTAAATCCCTAAGCGATTACTCGACAAATAAAACACTTCAAGGTATGGTTGTGAATTTGAGCTTTTCTAGGCTTACTCATCTGCTAAATATCCATGCAAGCTGAAGCCTTTTTTTCGGAAATTTGCAGGGCTGAAATTAAGAAAAACATTATTTAAAATTAAATCATGCCAAATAAATGCTTTAAATATAAATAACATTCTTAAAAATGTTTAAAACATTTCTCACCTTCATGTTGGTGCCCCCTCCTCCCATCATTTTAACTCTCTGTATAACTGAACTGGTGCACAGTGTTGGTTGGGGTTCAAATCCCTGACGCGGCATCCCTTTCACTTAGCTTAAGTCATTGACAACTTGTGTGTCAGATATACAACTGAACAACCAGGTTTATGAGCATATCATTGCTAATTTTATGTAACTAAATAACGTTTTTGTTAATAATTACATAAATCATGTAAACAGCCATTAAAACAAGGGTACAAGCCAAAGATAAACCAGTTTTGTTGCTTGACACTACCACAAGTATAACCTCACAGCCAACACTTCAATTAAATTGTATTTATATGCTTAGAACATTCTTTTTATTACCACAAAGTTTGATTGTTTATTGTTGAACAAAAAATTGTTGAATGCCTTCTTTTAGAAATTGTCCAGGCTTTAAAAATGTAAAATAATCATTTCTAAAAATAATATTTCAGGATTCTGCAACGTATTTAATGTTTTCACAGAAAACTATAAAAAAATTATCTTTAGAACAATTGTTTCAAATCCACAAAATGGATTATATTTAATTGTTGGAAGTATTTTTCATGAAAAGAGATATTTTTGGCCATTTCCATTATTGAAAGTAAGTTTTGAAAGTGTATGGTTATTTTTATAACTGGTATATTTCCTGATAGTCCTGGTTTTGTAAAGATCCTACTCTCCTACATCTCGAAATACTGACGGGCTTTGTGTAGTTTGTTAAAAGTGGGCTTGAGTGTAAATTATTTATTAATTGACATTATTTTGGCGGATGAGCTCCAGTTGTGCCACAGCTTGACTGCCAAACAAGGTTGCCAGCCAAGTCAAATTCATGGCAAATGTGTAGTTTTAAATTCTACATGTATTACATTAGTTATACCTTTTAACAAATTCAATCAAAGTAACAATGTAACATTAAGCAATTTAAGAGACAACCATTCTTCTCCTCATTAGCAACAATGTAAAGTAGAGGTGAATGGTGTTACATAACATTTTGGAGTAAAGCCTTACCTGGAACTTTGTAAGTTTCTTCATTAAATTATAGACTTGTAGTTGTTAATGAAATGTAGTAAATGAAGCAGAAATTAAAGTTTTGAGGAAGCTGCCTTGTGGCAGTGAAATAGTGAAGTGTTTATACTTAATTTATGCTTCATTTCCTACAATTGCATGCTGTTTATTAAGGGATTTATTATAACTAAGGCTCTGATGTTTATTACCTTAAAAATTCGCTAAATATGCCCTTAAAAATACCAACATATGTCCTAAAAACTAACAAATATACCCTTAAAATGTTTGTTATTGACAATGGATTTTATTAAAAATATGCCTAAAATCAAGGAAGTAACTTGCAGTAAAATAAATTAGCCAACAATCTTTTAACTATGCATTAAAAAGAATTATCAATATAAATATTCAATTTCACATTATTTAACTCCCTAACTTGTGGCATTTTTAAAATGTGGACAAATAGAATTTACACTGAACTGATTTAGTATTGCACTGACTGAGTAGGTAACAAGACTAAAACTAATTCACAGAAACATTCTATATATAATCATTAAGAACTTTTAATTGAAATATGACTTTATGCCCCCAAAATTGTGGAAATATGACTTAAAATTGAAAACTACCCAAAATATGCACTTAATGCAAAATAAAAATGTGTATTTGGAGTCAGAGTAGCATAAAAAAAATGTATAATTCGCTAAGCATTAAATTTGAGGTGAAACTAAAAATAAGATACATGATAAATATTCGAGCCCTAATTATAACATTGATACATTTTTTTACATATTATGTAATGTCTAGCACAACAATGTTTCATGTTAAATAAAATGTTCCAGGCAATGCTTTAACATGGGTTATTTTCACAAAGCTCATCTTTCCAAACATGTTAACATTAAAATTTAAATCCTTGTATGATATTATTTTCTTGTGTCTCTTGCAGATTTAGATAAGTTTATATTTCACTAAACATGCTTACTACAACCATTTTAAAAATATGGTTATTGTACCACTAGACATCAAGGCTGAACAAATTTGATCCACACATGACCTAAGTGACTTATTTCACCATAGGTGTGCGCGGAGTGAGGCTAATAGGGGTGCAGGCCGGAAGACGAGGGGGTCAAAGCACCCCCTCACCTACCCCCTTCCTGAGAATATATTTGAATTTTTTTTTAAATAATATCAATAAATTAAAAACAAGAAAGAATTAATGTTTTATTTTACAAGATTATAATTTGTAAAACAATATAAATTACAATGCCGCCTTCTTGCAAAGCAGTTTATAAAAAAATATTTGGTACTTTGTTCTCTTGTAACTACAACTCTTTTTTTTAATCTTTTGGGGGTGCGATGGTTCTCATAGCAACAATGCCACCCACGCTGTGCATGCCTATGGCTTTCACTAATCTCAGCTATTTGATGTACATAATGTAAGTGGATGTTATTTATTTTACCGTTGAGCCATTAAAGCTGGTCATTAAAATCAAGTAGTCTTTGTGTGTATAGTTGTCATTATTTTGAGGCAAACACTTGACCTGAGACGGTGGGATATGGTTGATATGATTACTCAAAATTTGAGCTCTAAACTTTGTGATCAAAATTGAAAGTGAACCACTTTGTCTTCCTATTGGCCACAAAATCTCTCAAGTTTCCCGATCAATCTTGCCGGGTTACCTCGGCACAGACACAAGACAACTTTTGCCATGCTTGCAAACCTTTTACAAAATGGTCCACATCAAACAGCAAAAAAATGGATTCGCAATTTCTATGAAACCGAGATAAAAAGAACAAACATCAAAAATGCATGAAAAGCGTTAATTTTGAATTAATACTCATGAATAGATTTTAATGGAGTTGTTTATTTCATTAAGGAATCTTTCATTAATAAAACTGAAAATGTTCTAAACTATTTATCAGAGAGCTGAACTTTTTACAAACTGAAAAAATATGTATATCTTATTTGTGATCCAAACAAATTTGGTACTAATCTTGTAATTTCAGTCAATTTTAATACCACAGAATTGAATATATTTTTTTACTGTGGGAGTTTTGAGAATTTTAACATTTCACATCCTTATTGCAAATCCATAATTTTAACCCCACCAATAATAACTAGTATTGATATATTTTGGATTAAAAATATACTAAAAAATTGTTAATTATTATTACTACTTATTCCAATTTTCATTTATTGAGAGCTAAATATTTTCCTTTGTGCAAGTTGGTCATTTGATTAAAAAAAATTTATCATTGGTTGTTCTAAAGTGTCAAAAGATGATCCTTCGATCCTGTAGAGCACATTTTATTTGAATAGAGTACAAACTGCAGCTGTATCGAACAAACTGAAGCCATTTTGGAACCTAAAGTTCTTATTTTCTAATAATACTTGTTGTATTCTATCAAATTGATACTTTGAATGTTTCACACTCAAATTATTTCATTATTAGTAATGATTTTAGTTAATTTTTTATCACTTTTCTTTTTAAGTGCTCTTGAATATTTTACTATTTCCAAAAACAAACCATTTACTGTGTAACTTGTAAACTGTTGATTTTATGAGATATATGTTTTGTAAAATATAATTGTCAATGTAATGTGTAATCAAGATCTCATAAAGTTAAATTATCTGTGTTTAATTTTAAGCTGTTGTGTTAATTCTTCTGTTATGTTTATTTTTTTTTGCAATTGATGTTGTATGCAATTTTCAATTTTGTGCCAAGTATTTTTGTTGTAAAGTTATTTACATTAGAGACTTTTTTATAACTATCAAGCGCCCACAGTGAAAACTGTCCCTTTCCTTCTGATAGTTTTGCTGACGTGTTACGTTGTCGTGCTGGGGTGGTGTGTATGTTCCTTCTTTACACAGGACCGTAAACCAGAATTTGACGAGTTAATGTACAAAGTGTGTTTTGCAATTGTGTCAGAAGACAATCATTGGTCATGCAATGCCGAGGTTTGAGAACAATTGATGACCAAGTTCATAAAACTGTTTGTATAGAACACTTGTTGAAAGTATAAACAATTGTAATTATATGAAGACAAGAAAAGAAAAATTAGTGTCAATTTTATTGAACTACTGATGTTTCATAGCTACAAAAAATAGTGTTTTTCGTATAAAAAAATAAACGTAATATACATATATATGTAATTATTATTTTATTGTTAAATTACGTTGTTTATTTTTTTTATTGAAAGAATGAAAGTGTTATAATGTTCCTCATGCTTCAACCTTTATTTGTCATATTTGTATTATTTCTATATCATTTTTGTTATATTTAAAAATTATAATTCAAAATACAAATATCACTTATGCTGTCAGTGATTGTCATAAATATATTCTTATATCATGAATCTCACAAACAGAACAAAATATTTGTATGACGAAGTTGTGACGGTTGTCCAACACAACAACATTTCAAACAACATTCTTTAACAACCAAAGCTTCTACTTATGTCATTGTCATCAATAAATGTTTGAATTTTTTTTTTGTTCTGATGTGATATGAAAAGTGTATAGTTCATTTTGTTTATTTGTGTTGACTTTTAAAAAAATATTTACGTAATCAGTTGATGGAAAGAATTTATTGCGCTTTGTACTGGATGTTAATTATTTGAAGGCCCTACAATGTTGTTAGTGTGTACTTGACCTGTGTAGTTGTCTCCTCAACATTAATTTTGAACATCACAAAACTTTTCTTAGTGCAATCAATTGTTGGGGAGTTGGCTACACCATTGTGCCCCTTAGCAAAGTGAACTAGTGTGTTGAGTCAACATGACCATTGGCATTGAAAGCAACAGTTTTAAATAAATAATTCCATGATAATGACATTCCTGACTTATTATTTGTTGCATGACCACACTTCCCTTTCCTCTTTTCAAGGCCAATAAACAAACTTTCCGAATATACAGGTGGTATTAGCTCTATTGAACTCAAAATAATGGTGAGTCTTAAAAAGGCAGGCTTTGCAAGTTATGTTGGAATTGGTAATCAACAGTCCACCTCTTCTTTCAGGCTCGAGAATATTGCCTCTTGGAAATCAACAGTCCATCCCTTCCGTCAGGGTTGAGATTATAGTCCACTCCTTCCTTCACATCTCAAAATAATGGACGGTTGACTCTTGTTGGTACGTAGATTTAACTGCTCTCCAGCTAGATTAAAATGACAGTCGCAACTCATTCCTTGTCCTGCCGGTGATCCAATATGGTGTGTTGTAGCATGAAGTTGGCCAAATAATGGAAATGATTAATTACATTAAAGATGTAGAAGAGGAATAACCATTTTATCTTACAAAGAAATCTCCAGGATTTATTTAATATTAAGGGAATTTAATCTTTGATACTGTTTTAATGGAGGGAACGATGTGTGAAGTGTTGTATCCTCTTGTTGAACACCTGGAAAGACTAGATAGTTGAGGTTTGTCAGTGTTGACTACGAACAAATTATTGATCACCCTCAGCTGTAATCAGTTGAGTTTTGGGCCATATTTTACTTAAACATTTAATTGTTAAAGTAAAATCTATATTTAATGATAGCCTATAGGTCAGGGTGTCTACCATCAGGGAAAACGGGAATTAGCCGGGAATTTGAAGTTATCGAGAATAAGTCGGGAATTTGGTAAATCACAATAAAAATCCGGGAAGATGATATTTTACTCAAAATATGAAATACAATAATCAATAAATTATAATGTTTTTTTTTTGTTTGTAGCTGTGTAATATATTTTTAATTCCTAATGAACAATTTTAATTCAAATTTTAAAACTTATAATTATATAAAAAAAAAAGATTAATTGAAAAATGAGGGTTGGAAGGGGGGGGGGGGGGGGTTAAAGGAATTGGAAATACTNGGGGGGGGAGTTAGAAGGATTTGACATACTCTTTTTAGTCAGGAATTTTAAGAAATGATCAGGGAAAAGGTTGGGGATTTCATTGGTCAAGTAGACACCATGATAGGTCTACCTTGCCAATAATAGTTGAGTGTTTATAACCAATGAAGTGTAAAAATGTTAAGTTTGCCTGTGCAGTCACTTAAAGAAACTAGTTGCAGTAGAATCCCTACTAATCATCATCATCACCATGACCTGTTTCCAGCCTATGGACGGATATATTTAGTAAAATACCTCCATCTCCCTGTCCTTCCACCATTCTTCCTCCTTCACTCTTCCACTCCTCCTCTCACTTGCTATCTGTTCCTCCCATCTCTTCTTTGGTCTCTTCTCTACATACTTCATATCCATTGAGTTTCTTGGAATCCTCTCCCTTACCATCCTAATTACATGTCCATACCATCTCATCCTAGCTTCCTCTACTATCTTCATTCCTAATCCTATCTCTTCTGGTGACGGCTAGCAAGCTCGTCACAAACTTCATTTCCGTGGCCTCCACTTTCCTTGTTTCTCTTTTATCCAAAGTCCAAGTTTCCGCTGCATACGTTACTATGGGTATGACGTATGATCCCCAACTATCCGACCTAAACAGGACTGTCAGGTGGTCGGATAGCCCAATTCTCGGGTAATACAGAAAAAAGGGGATAGGCCGGGGCAAAACAAATTAAAATTAAATGATTTGTTGAATAGATATGAAATAAGGCTTAGTAATAGCTACATAGTATAAATTATGAAATAGATTACAAAACTTTTATTTCATTTATGTAAACAGAACAAAATATTTTATATTAATTAAATGTAACTATTTTATTATATATTGTAGTATGCAAAATGTAAAAGTCACTGTTTAAAAAATGGGTGATTGAAGTTTTGTTTCCCAGTTTACTTCTTTTCTGAATGTGGGGAATGACAGGCCTCCACCGTGGTTCGGATTCCACGTTAAACTGTAGGTCCTCCATTGCATCTCACAATCACCCTACCATTACATATTAGCGTAAGTGCGTATAACCCGAATGGGTAATAAGACGCGGTGCTAATAATAATAATACTTCTTTTCCTTGTGGCAAGGTCATCACTAGTATGTTACATATGTCAGATATAGTGGCTCTATACTGTGTAGTGAAATATTATTAAAATCACACAGTAAAACCTCTTAAAATAGGTTATATCCTTTGAGTTAAGGTGTATTTAAAATAGTTCTATGTCCAGAATATGGCAAATGAAATTAATCTAGTCCTTTAGCATGAAATCCAGAAAATTAAATCCTCTTCTCTCTCTTTTTTTTCGCTTGGGTTGATTATCGGGTCATTTATGGATATACTTATGTCATTTTTATCAAAATATTTGTCAAGTTGATAATTTATACCAAACAGGGGTTAAGAAGACCCACTAGGCCTTCTTTTTAAATAAATGTTTAGCATTTAAAAAAAACTTTTAGTGTTCATAATCATTATAAACACATAAGTGCATGCATAGGTTCTTGTGTTGTCAATATTACGATTTTTTGTTTCTCTACTTGTGAGCTTAATAAAATACTTCATTCACATTTACCATGTTAATAATTACTTTCTTTCACACATTGTTAATTCATGACAATGTTACAAAAAATAATTAAAACTATAAATAAATAGCCTATAGCAGGGTATATTGCCATGGCCGTCTCTAGTAAAGGCCGAGGCACGCGACATTTGGCAACAGTGCATCAACGTGCTACTGTTGGGAGTACACACTCACCAGTGCCGTTGTAATTATATGCGTAGCACCTCATATTTTGTTGCTGTGTTTTCCTTTGCAGTATTTTAATGTAATTTGTTGCCATGCTGAGCTCTTGTGTTGTTCCTGAATGTAAGAGCAACTATGCTTTAAGAATATGAACAGAAGGATACATCAGATGTTTTAAATTTACGAAAGATAAGGTTAATTATGATCATTGAATACGAGAGATACCGAGACGTGATTTGTAATCAAAAGATAGGTCTGTTGTTTGTATTCAACATTTTTATAGTACTGATTTGATCTCGATAGAAAAATATACCGATAAAAATGGTAAAGTGTGGGAGTTTCCTCTTCAGTAGCTTATTTTATTTAAAGGTGCCGTTCTTAAAATATTTCATAATCTACCATTTTATCTTACAATTGCAAAATCTACTAAATGAAAAAATACAGACAGAAGGCATAAACTCTAAAGGATTCAGGAGAGAAAAAATATAAATTAGCACTTTAACCAAATCCTAGAAAAAGACTATGAAAGTATTCAGTTTTGATGAACCAGGTTTTCTTAGTATGAAAGTATTCAGTTTTGATGAACCAGGTTTTCTTAGTATTTGTGGGTGAGATTTAAGTTGGCCTCAAACTTGGATTCTAGCTCTTGTTGCGACTCTTTGAAGAATAAAAATAATTGGGAGGACCAATATTTAACACATTGAATCAGAGTGGACTTTCTGTCCCACATGATCTAATTTTAAGTATTTGAACCCGCCTCGGTGGCGTAGTTGGCTAACACACTTTTGTGGTGTTGAGCTCGACTGCTGAGGACGGGGAGATCGAGGTTCGAATCTCGGTTGGGTGAACTGGGGGTGGTTTTTCCTAAAATGATTTTCCACTCTCCCTCCACGCAAATGTGGGTTCACTTCCTCTAATTCAACCTACCTAATTCCTAATCCATTAGTGTAATTAGTACTTAAAGCGTATAACCCGAATGGGTAGTAAGATGCAGTGCTAATATATATTTTTTTTAAAAGTATTTGAAAGCATGTTTTATGAATAACACAAATGCTAGTATTTTAGAACTACAAATCCAATAACACCTAATCAAGAAACTATTATTTGTGTTTTAAGTAAACCGCAATTCAGAATGATAAAAGTCTGCAAGACGCTCTTGAGTAACTTATGAGTGCTTGAGAGGCAAAAAATGTGTAGATTTTCTTAATAGGGCCATAAACATTATTAGGCCAGGCGTCATGTATTTTTAATCAGATAAAATTCACAGAAAACTGGAAAATATTTTGTTCGCTTTATTTTGGGGACCTAATTAACATACTAATTTTTCCCCACTGTGCAAGGTCTGTGTTCACCACAACAAAGGAAATAACACACTAAAATTACATTTTCTTTCAATATCTCCTTTTAAATTAGTTTAACTCTAAAAAAATGGGTGTGTGTACTTATGTACGCGCGTGAGAAGTTATACTTCTTTGGCATCATTAAAAAATTGAATAGTACCGTTAATAGTCGTCAAATCTAAACTAAAAGAATCTTAGATTGATGAATAAGATTTATTGTAGAGAACTAGATATTAGAAATTAATAATAAATATTTAAAATTGAAAATTAATAATTTAATTATATATATATATATAATTATTAAAAATAAAATTTAGAAAATAATAAATATATATGACATAATTTGTACTAAATATTATAAGATTCTTAATTTTAAATATTTATTATTGATTATTTAATATTTTAAAAGTAAATGAATAAATTTAATAATAAATTCAAAAATTGAATTTAAGTTTATTCATTTTTTAAATATTTATTATTTTCTTAATTTAATATTCACTTTTATTTTTATCAAAAAGTTTTCATTAAATTTGTTCATTTATTTTTATAAATATTTTTTATTTATTCAATTTAATAATAAATATTAAAAATTAATATTTTAATTTGATGTTCGATTTAAATTTTTATCACAAATTTTTTATTAAATGTTTTATTAATTTTATTTCTTTATTTTGTAAATATTAAATAACCAATAATAAATATTTAACAATAATAATTTAATAATATTTAGTATTAATTATGTTAAATAATAATATTTTAATTTATATCAATAAATAATACATACGGATAGTTAACCTCAATTATATTGGAGCACTTGAAAAAGTCTATAAGCACAATTTTTTTCACTAATATTTACGAATAGTAAATAATATTAATCAAAATATTCAATTTAAATCACTACTGAATATAATTTATTAGCACATATATAATTCGCACTTGTATTAAACTAAAACACGTGTTGTGAATGTAGAAACTAGAAACATGTGGATAAATATTATATATATGAAAACAGTGATCAGAGGCGACGAGCGTACCAACATGCGCGACTAACAGAGGTTCTATTTCTATTTTGTTGGTAGCTTTTTTTTTTCGAGACTTAATGAGCGGTTTACCTTCAACCTGTTACTTTTGTGTTACAGTGATGCGCGCGCATCTTAAAATTTCACTCTCATCATTTTTTCATAACGCGCCTAAAGAAGTATAACTTCAAAAAAAAGTCATTACCATAATTAAAAAGAATACAATTTTCTATAAAAATGTTCCTAAGCATATTTATTGTGTGAGTGATAGTTTCAAAGTTATAGCCATAGCCAGGACAATTCACCACAACAATGAAAAAACCTAAAATTATTTTCTTTTAATATCTCCTATTAAGTTAGTTTAACAGTAAAAATAGTTATAACCATAATTAAATAGAATTAAATGTTGTATGAAATTGTTCATTAGCATATTTGTCATGTGATGGATAGTTTCTAAATCATAGTCATAGGGAGTGTAGCACTTTATTGCAACCACACTGAATTATTGTTTTATGTTGACATATCTCACTTCCTAGTTCCTACGTTATTTGATATTTAATTGTAATGTTTGAAAAATAATGAATACATTTTATCACCAAATATTCATGGCTTGGTATGCCAAAAACTAATATATATGAGTTATATCTATCTAGTTTTTATACTTGTTTCCACATAACCATTAGGTAGAGTATATGGCATGTGTTTTTTTGCCTAATCCACTTCAATTTTTTATTTCATCTTTATTCGTTTGGAAGTTGAGGGTTGACAAATCTCCTCTTTATAAATCCTTTCATTTCCTTGGTCACTCTCGTTTGGATTTGTTTCATTTTCTGACTAAAAGAACCTCGATGTTCTCTCCGGTCATGATGTTGGTGAGTTTAACATCTATTTCTTGGTCATAATCTAAACTCTCCTTTAAGTTTTCAATGTTTGTGCATGATTTGTCCCTGACAATTTATGCGAATGGTGGAACATCCTCATAGTCCAACTTTTATAAAGCTGCAAGCTCCTTTATAGCCTTTAGCACATTTGCAGTATATGGTCTTTAGTAGCCTTTGTGAATACCTGGGTCTTTAGGGGCTGTGATGTAAAGCAGGCCATACTTCGTGTTCTTCCAACCCCAATCCGGTAGGCTCTTGGGATTTCCATACCATTGCTGAACTTGGTGGTACATTCAGAACGAATGCTGACGTGCAGCTGCCAGAGTAGGAGGCAAAGATGCGAGATCGAATGTAGTCTACTTTTTATTAAAGATATCGCAAATAATTGGAATCTTAGATCGTCTTAACGAGTTTTCACTGCTCAGGGCTCTGTAAAGGGCTGCAATAAATTGCTGTCTTGCCGTGTTTATCACATCTGGATGTGCATTTGAATCTTTGAAAATCTGCACGATTTTCTGTAGCTTCTTGTCTATCTTCAATATTTTAAAACATTTTAACTTACTTTGTCTGAAAAATGTGGAAGTTGTGTCGCAGACACAAAATGCTTGTAGAAACAAAATGTGTTCCTTCAATTCTTTGGGAAAGTTGAAGCTGTTGGAGTGAGATGGTGCTAGTGCTGTAAGTAACGCTAACAGATCAATATCTTCACGGACTATAATAACACAATCGTAATTGCATGATATATCAATTATTGTGGTATTGATAATCAGGGAATCAACAACCTAATCAGCTTGTTTAACAACAAAACCCATATTCTCTAGCTTATAACATAATATGGAGATGAGGTGGTTTATTCATAGCATTTAATTGGAATTTATCTTTAGACACAGTTACTGTCATCAACTCCTCGAACAGTACACTAACCATTGTATGGCTCTTAAAGTTTCGATAATGCTCTACTGACTTTGTGCGTTTGGCTTCTTCCCATGTATCAAACACTATGATACTCTTTCTTTATAGTATTACTAACATATTTCACGTACTTTATTAGGATTGAAGAGAACATCTCTTTTCACTGCTAATACACGATGAATAAATTTGCCGTCTACAACGTGATCTCCACATAAAGGTGAAAACAATTCATACTAAACAGATTTTCTAGTTTTTCACATTCCCAATTCCTCAAAGAGTGAAAGTGAATAAGGAGCCAATTCAAAACAAAAATACTGCTGTGAGTATTTATCTAATTTCTTGGTCAGCCTTTTGATTTAGTAACATTTTTTTGCCCTGACGCCTGGCCTATATGAAGAACATATTGTAAGAAAAGAAATGATGCTTTAATAGTTTACAAAAATAACAAAATAAATTATCTATTTTTACCAAATTGTTTTGATCCATAGGGACATAACCAAATTCATATTATTTGTGTAGTAAAAGTTTTGTAGATTTTCTTCAAAGGACCACAAACATTATGAACAGCATATTTTTAACAAGTAAATATTGTAAAAAAAAATCACAATAATAAAAGAAAACTAGTCATTTTATATTTTTTGTACATTGTGTAGTTTTATGTTAAAACGTTTAGGTGACAACAATAAAAATAATAACAATAAAATATATTTCTGAATAAATACACATTTTATTGATTTAAGTTTAGCTTTTGTAATAATAAGTGTTGTTTCATTACTGAGTAAAGTTTATACATTATTTAAAAATAATTAATTTTTATTATTTTGTGTTACTAATCTATGTTAATTCAGCTCAATAGCCCATTGTAATATAATACATAAACCCACAAAAATGAATTCATCAAGTTGTTTGAAAATAATATAAAGCAATAGCTTATATTTCATGACATATAAAAAACAAACACAATTCATTCTTTTCATTCATTTCTTCTTCTTCCAAATTCTTTACACTTTCACAGCTAAACATTGTTTTTAAATTTTTGGAAATATACCCTTTTTAAAATAAAGAGATGTGTACATATTATTATTATTATTATTATTATTATTATTATTATTATTATTATTATTATTATCGCGTCTTACTACCCATTCGGGTTATACGCACTTACGCTAATGTGTAATGTAGGGTGATCATGAGATGAAAAGGAGGACCTACAGTTTAACGTGGAATCCGAACCACGGTGGAGGCCTGGCATTCCCCACATTCACAAGATGTCTTGTCAGAGGTGTAGGAAGGGTTTGGTAATCAGATAAATCTGTGCCGGGACCGAGGATTGAACCCCGGCCGCCAGCATAGAAGTCTGACACCTTACCATATGGGACTACATGATTGAACTATCGCTACTACCAGGGGCAACCCAAGGGCTTAGTACGCCCTAAGCGAAACCTAAAATTGGTGCCAAAGTCATATTCTATACCATCTGTAACCCTACCTACCAACAAGCTTACCTATTACCACCAGGTCCAGATTAAGGCATGTGTCAAGTTATATAATAAAGCTATTAATATTGAAGAATTAACTAAATGTAATGTGAGAAAAACACTATAAAAGTTTTCAATAATATAATACTTTTTACTAAACTAATACTATTCCTATTTTATCTGCAGACAGCGGATTAGCATAAAATCCAATTACACTGAAATAGTCTATAATTATATATGTCCAGTATTATTATATTACTTGCTATTAATTTACAGTACTATAAATCCACTGAGTATAATGTACTGTATAATTTAATAGTTACTATAGTATTAATAGTTAATATGTTGATAAAACTAACGGCACTCACCATGATTGTTAAACATTTGCAAACAACTTTGTCTCTGAATAAAACTATCCATGTATGATATGTACAGTAGCCCCATGGCTTCTTTGGTGCTGACTGACAGCTCACAGCAGACTTCTGACAGTCAACATTTAGTATATACCTAAATTTTGACCGTCAGAAGTGACAGCAGCTAAACACATGTTTTTGCAGAACATATGGTTCGGTGTAGGGATACATAATTTGGTCTGGTAACTTTTCAAAGCTTTTAGCTGTCAGCTGTGAGCTGTCAGTCAGCACCAAAGAAACCATAGGGCTACTGTATGTAAGATTAACAATCATTCATTGGGGAACTAACTTCTAAGGGCCCCAAGTTCTACTTGGCACAGGGCCCACAAAAGTGTTAAGCCCGCCGCACATTGGAGGCAGGGCAGGCGCAGCAGAGGGGGAGGTGAGGAAGAAGAATATTTGTAATACACGTGTTCTTGTGGGTTACCACACATTGGACAGAGCGTAGGTGGAGTATAGGGAGAACTCTTTCAAACCTCTCTCTGGTTGTAGTAGGAGTACAGTTTTCCTGTGTCCTCTGTGCCTCTGAAAGATGAGCTGTGGGAAAAGGTTGCTATTGAACTGAATTACTCGAGCGGTAAGTGTAATATTCTATATTTTTGTAGTTAGTGAAATTTATCTACTGTAGTTTGTATAATCAATTAGAAGAATTAGATTTTATTAAACACTGTGCATAAAGTAAATCACAATTTTTGTCTTTTTTCCCGTTTTTTACTAAGAGAGTAAAGTAGAATTAAATTATTTAATTTTGAGTCTGACTTGGAATCCAAATCTGTCAGAAGTTCATCTAATTCACACGCCATATCACGTCTTGTACCACTGGGTGAATGCTCCCTGACTCGCTTCAAATCTGTGGTGCCTTGCAGAAACCTCTTCCTGTGCTATCCCTGCCCTCTGAAAGGACTGTGTTCAATCCGCGGTCCCTTGCAGAAACCTCTTCCTGTGCTATCCCTGCCCTCTGCCAGGACTGTGTTCGATCTGTGGTCCCTTGCAGAAACCTCTTCCTGTGCTATCCCTGCCCTCTGAAAGGACTGTGTTCAATGTGTGGTGCCTTGCAGAAACCTCTTCCTGTGCTATCCCTGCCCTCTGCCAGGACTGTGTTCACTGTGTGGTGCCTTGCAGAAACCTCTTCCTGTGCTATCCCTGCCCTCTACCAGGACTGTGTTCAATGTGTGGTGCCTTGCAGAAACCTCTTCCTGTGCTATCCCTGCCCTCTGCCAGGACTGTGTTCAATGTGTGATGCCTTGCAGAAACCTCTTCCTGTGCTATCCCTGCCCTCTGCCAGGATTGTGTTCAATCTGTGGTGCCTTGCAGAAACCTCTTCCTGTGCTATCCCTGCCCTCTGCCTTTGCTGCACCCGCCCTGCGTCCAATGTGCAGTGGGCCTTAATCCTGGCCTGACTCCCATTCATGATTCATGTCTAATATTTCTCTGCCCCTTTTTTATTGTTTTTTTCAGTGTAATAATAACAAAACAGTGTGCATAAAACATGAACAGACACCATGCTAAAATTTTTTTTAAAAAAAGACAATTTTTATCGGCCATTACTAAAAATAGAATATTATAATTGTATATAATATAATGCGCGATGATAAATAGAAATAATAGGGCATTAAAATAATAGAATAAAGATGTTCTTTGCAGCCGAGGTTTTAAGCTGAGAGGTATTTCAATTATGAGTATAGCTCGATTTGATATAAACATGGCACTAATATATAGTGTTATAATCAATGGAAGCACTCTTTACTTGTAGAGACAACAATTGATGCTACCTATGCAAGGCTGGACAAAATATATTCAAAAGTATATAGTGGACAGTGGAGGGTCTTAAAATATAAGGTACCTATGGGTAATAAGGCCTAGCTAAGGGAGATTTGAAATAAAATGTAAACTACTGCATCTAATCAATCTTGCATTATCATAGGAACAACTTATAAACTTAAAATGGCAACTTCTACCATAAATGAAAACAAAATTAAACATTTTTATAAAAAATGCAAATAGACCTACTTTGGTAGGGTGATAAGACTTATGACTAAAACATATTTAATCATTTGAATTAGAAACTATTTCTGGTACTTGAGCTCAAAAATCATATAATCATAGTACAATTCACAATGAAATTTTTCAAAAACATGACAATTATGTCTCTCCTAACAACCATCAGGGGACTCAAGGACATCAAGATCCCCTGCTGATAAACCGACGACTCCTCATGATACCATTTGCCGCATCTTGTGCACTGTCTCCTATCATCCTCACATCTATGACAATACTATCATCCCGTTTTCATCTGTGAAGTATTAGCATTTCTTTCTAATGTCAAATTTTACACATTTTTCTTTTTTATTATTCTGGTCAGAAAGGCCTTTCCAGAAAATTGATTTTTGATCTTTAGTAAACCACCCTTAATTTTAGGGCTGGATATCCAATTCCAAAAATCTCTTGGGGGAACCTCATGAAAACCCCAGATACCAAGTTTTAGTCCGATTAGTAAAATCTCTTGGGGGAACCTCATGAAAACCTCAGATACCAAGTTTTAGTCCGATTAGTAAAATCTCTTGGGGGAACCTCATGAAAACCCCAGATACCAAGTTTTAGTCCGATTAGTAAAATAATTTTGGCTCTAGCTCAAGGTACAGACAAACGGTATTGCGAAAACCACTTTTTTTGTTTTAGTAGGTCATGAAACGCTGACATTTATCATAATCTCGAGTTGGATTTTTTTTATGATCACAATACTTTCTCTATGAGGTTTAACACCTCATAGAGAAAGTATTGTGATCATAAAAAAAATCCAACTCGAGATTATGATAAATGTCAACGTTTCATGACCTACTAAAACAAAAAAAGAAGGTAAAAAAATGAGGATAAAAAGGCCTGTGGCTCATTTTGATAGGCTTTAATACCCACTGGTCTCCAAATTAAAAGAAAATCATAAAAAATATTTTGATGACAACTAATTCAAACAACAAAAATCATAAAAACGTGAACTAAAAGATATAGCGTACAAATTTACATAGTTTAGAGGTGACCTGGCGGTCTAGGGGTAAGGTGTCGGACTTCTGTGCTGGGGTCCAGGGTACAATCCTCGGTCCCGCTTTCCTCGCTTGAATTTTTGTGCCAGTTAGATGCATCTAGTCTAGTAGTTATTTGAAACGGTCTTCTCCTGCAAATTTTTGACAATATAATGCATCAAGTCATTTGGAGTTTGATTTAAGGCCATTTTTCAGCTTTATATTCGATAATTTCAAGGGTTTTTAAATATATCTAGGGGAGGATTTATTCCAGGGAGGGGCAAATTATTTCCAGGAGGGTAGAGACCCCCCACAGTTCCACCGCTCCTGCTGTCCACACATACTATATATTCGATGTTCTTGGATGAACTGCTCTCAGGTGATTATTAGTCTTCTTTGATGTGTGGTAGTCTACCATCTCTATGTGGAACAATGTTCGTTACTCGCTATGCACAAATATTCGGACATGAAAACCATTTTTTTTCCACACTTGTGTGAGTCATATCGGACATTGGTTAATCATGGACAAATAATACATATATTTGGACTCGGCTTAAGAAGTGTTTGCGTGTATAATTTATCTGTGTTGTATTTTCTTTCTAAAATTTGGACTTTCGTTTTGTTTTTTGTATTAATTTTCTAACTTTCACAACTTTTCAACTGACCCTTTGAACCCCTACCCCTTAATCCGCACCTGTGCATTTACATAGATATATCTTTTTTTAATCACCATGTCTTACTGACCGTTTGGTTTATAGGCCCACACTTAAATACTAATTAGGTTAATGTTTTGGGAATGAGGTAGCCTATATTTCTAGGGAGTGTACCCGCATTTGCTAGAAAGGAGTGGGGAAACCAATTTATGAAAAACCATCCTGAGCACATCCGACCGAGGTTTGGACCCCGATTTCCCTGTCATCGGCAGTCTAGTCTACTGTGAAAGTGGCGCGTTTGGACCATGCGCTACTGAGGCGAGTAAAGTATATTTAATTTCGGTTATGAATAAAACTATATTAATAATAATAATAATAATAGCTATCATTGGCCTTTACAAATTACTATTGATGCAAATTGTTCTTAGGTTTAATAAGAAATTAACCAAAAATAGCAGATTTATCGGACGGAGACCTACTTACACTTATTTTATCATGCAGAGTATCCGCATTAAAAAAAAAGTTCATCTAAACAAAAAATAAAATAAAGTTTGGCCTTTTTACTTCATATATTTCAATAAATGAATATAAAATCATGTTTTTAAACAGCCCAGTAGCACCAATAGTTTAATATTTCTCTGGGTTGCCTTGTTTTCATGTTTTGGCATTATCACGAGAGTCGTCTTTCTTCCTGATGAGTTGGCCTCTAATAGGACCCTTACATGATCTGTCAGACTGTCAGTAATAATACAGTGGTAATTAATACTGACAGTCTGACTGATCGTGTGCGCGCGTTCGTCAGTATTTCCTTCAGTCTCAGTAGCATGGACTACACGACTCTTTCTTGTCATCCATGTTGTTGCGCGTTGCATGTAGTTGCTGAGACTGATAAAAATAATGACGCGAAGAATGACAATGTACGGTCTCGTAAATACTGATGCGGACTGACAATCTGTCAGTCTGATCTTGTAAGGGCCCTATAAACATTTCTACAAACATCTCCTGTTTATTACCCTCCCTTAAACTAATCTACGCCTCCCCCCAGCTTTTATTTTCTATACAAATTCACATCTTGAAGATATTAGTGATGTAGTCAGTTCAAGTCAAGTGCGAGAGAGATAGTGTCCATCTCTATCTCCTTCACTCTTTACCGGGCCGTTCCGATTCGGACCACAACGAAAGTTCTGCAGTATCTCGAAAAAAAAAGTTTGTCATCACTAGCCTGAGATATTTTATCCGTGATAGCCTGTGCATAGCTTTAAACGTAAGGGCATTGTTCAATTAACCAAACTTCTTGGCATCATCCACTGGGTTTCTGGGTTTCGGTGTTTTCAAGAAACCTGTGGCGCAAATTCAGCACTAAATATTAGCATCGGTTTCAGAATGTGTGCGGTTTGTTGTGCCGCCAACCTCACGGACCTCCCTGCATCGGCCAGAAACCATAAATCAATGCTGTTTAGACACAAGGGCTTTTTCCCCATTGACGAAACCACACTCTGTCGTCAGGACGTAATCTTGGAGGATCCTCTTACATCGAAGAACTATCACGGAGTCACGTGTCTGTACTTTGGTCACAGTTTATATCAACTCAATATGCATGGTTCAGGAATTTAGGTTAGGTGGGGGGGGGGGG
>CABFVZ010001250.1:158318-223962 GCA_902151445.1 Timema monikensis
GGGGGGGGGGGGGGGGGGGGGGGGGTGTTCCACGTCTGTAACGAGGTAAGGTATTAATGAAAATAATTGAATGAAAATAGAATAGGATAGTAAACGAGATAATACTGAATGAGTGAATCATAGAAGTTTGCTAAGAGAATAAAATCTTCTTATTTCCACCTTCCGATGAATTGCCATTTTGTGCATCATCTGATTTTAAGTGTTTCCCACCGATATAGACTGGAGGAGATCTCGTACCAGTGCAATGGTGGTGTGATGAAATCACTGATATAGACTGAGGGAGATCTTGTACCGGTGCAATGGTGGTGTGACGAAATCATCGATATACACTGGGGGAGATCTTGTACCAGTGCAATGGTGGTGTGATGAAATCACTGATATAGACTGAGGGAGATCTTGTACCGGTGCAATGGTGGTGTGATGAAATCATCGATATAGACTGGGGGAGATCTTGTACCGGTGCAATGGTGGTGTGACAAAATCATCGATATAGACTGGAGGAGATCTCGTACCGGTGCAATGGTGGTGTGATGAAATCACTGATATAGACTGAGGGAGATCTCGTACCGGTGCAATAGTGGTGTGACGAAATCATCGATATACACTGGGGGAGATCTTGTACCAGTGCAATGGTGGTGTGACGAAATCATCGATATACACTGGGGGAGATCTTGTACCGGTGCAATGGTGGTGTGATGAAATCACTGATATAGACTGGGGGAGATCTTGTACCGGTGCAATGGTGGTGTGACGAAATCATCGATATAGACTGGAGAAGATCTCATACCAGTGCAATGGTGGTGTGATGAAATCATCGATATAGACTGTGGGAGATCTTGTACCGGTGCAATGGTGGTGTGACGAAATCATCGATATATACTGGGGGAGATCTCGTACCAGTGCAATGGTGGTGTGACGAAATCACCGATATAGACTGGGGGAAATCACGTACCAGTGCAATGGTGGTGTGACGAAATAATCGATATAGACTGGAGGAGATCTTTTACCAGTGCAATGGTGGTGTGACGAAATCATCGATATAGACTGGGGGAGATCACGTACCAGTGCAATGGTGGTGTGACGAAATAATCGATATAGACTGGGGGAGATCTCGTATTGACAATGGCCTCCACTCGGTGTATATTCAGTGTCCCCTGTAATAATTACAATGGCCTTCACTTGGTGTATATTCAGTGTCCCCTGTAATATTGACAATGGCCTTCACTCGGTGTATATTCAATGTCCCTTGTAATGTTGACAATGGCCTTCACTCGGTGTATATTCAATGTCCCCTGTAATATTGACAATGTATTCCATCTGGTATATACAAGAAATCCTATCTATTGTTCTAGCCACACTCCTGCTCTGTCCCACTATATCAAGAGACTGTTGAAACCCAACAAAGGCCTGTTGAGGGAGATAAGTAGGCCTATAGTGCACAGCAACATCAACACCCTACCACCCAAGGTAAGATAAACTTTAACAAAATATATTTTTCCACACTTGACTCCTTGACTAGAATATTTTTCTGATCTAAAGTTACTTTAATCTATATCTTGTTAATGGGAAATAAATATGAGTTAAGCATTAAATTGATTCAAGTAGCCTACAGTCCATTGTACATAAGATACATGTAGACCTACTGATACTTCTAGTTATTGGGTCATTCTCAAATTGAGGAACAAATAGGAAGTCCAAAAATAAAAAAATAAAAATTTCAGGAAAAGTGTAATTTACTGCCTGATTACACAACATTTATTAAAGAAGTAATTAATAATACCAGCAGAGATTAGTTGTACAATTTTCTCTCTCTCTTATTTTTTTTTTAGTTTTACCAGTGGCTACCCAATCTAGTCTGATGCTACAGTGATGCCTTAAGGCTGGTATACACAAAACTCTAAGCTAAGCTAAGCTAAGCTAAGCTAAGCTAAGCTAAGATTTGCTAAGCTGCGCGTTATGTTTTTTCTGATTGCTGGCCGGGCAATTTTTTCATCTTACATCCATCATGTTGAGTATGCACATAACATAGCTTGGGCTCCGTGTTGAACAGACGCAGTGCTGGTTTGGTGAAAATAACTAAAGACATGTTGAAGTTTTGTTTTAGTTTGTTTCATGTGTATTTAAGTAATATTATATTTAGGTTTTATATTTAATAAATGTTTTTATATTAAAATGGAAGCATTAAATGAACAAGTCAAACCTCCACCTCCTTAATTTTCTTCATCTTCTAAAACAGCTGCTAACAGCAGAATCTTCTCTTCCTCAGTACTATCAGCTGAACTCAAAGAAGACATTTTGGAGAATGCCATCATAACTAAACTTCACTGGAGCAGACCAGAAAGAAACAACACTGAATTCAGGAGGGGAAAGAGGGGCCATTGCTCAGCTTAGCAATGAGTGTGAAACCAAATTGATAAAGTCTTAGCACAGCATAGCTTAGCTTAGCATTCTGTGTGTATCGGCCTTAAGACCATGCGGGCACCGATGCATATTTTATGCGACTCTTGTATTGTATTTAAAATTTGAAAGTTTGATATCTGTGGCTTAGAAGCCATAACACTGGCCTGCGATTATTCTGCTGTTATGTTGAAAATAAGTATTTATATGTAAACGATGTGCTGATTTTGAAAATATCAACGGTTCTGTCATAACATGTCAAGATTTTATGTAATTCGATATTATATTAACCATAAAGAATACTAGACCTATATCTAGGCCTATCTCATCATAATTGCAGTAATAATGATATAAATATAGCTAAAAATGAGTAACTTTAGTGCACACGACTGATATTCATGGATATATTTCCACAAAACAAACCACCACTTGTATGCTATCTTACCCCTGAATTCCTTATCTTTATCTTGCCAAATGTTTAAAAGTTTTGGTGACTGATATTATCCACGCATGACCATGAAATGGGGAAATAAATCTGTCAACGGTGACTCAGGAGAAAAGTTCCATGTCATGTATATCTATATTTAATAAGATGAACCAAGCTCCTTGGAATAGAGGGCATATCAACCTAACACCTCAAATACCTCAGTGGCTATTCATTACCCGTGGTTGTATCCTTAACTGTTTACAGTTCGGTCCAATCTCTTGGTTTTGATTTATGTTATATAAAGTGCTACATAGCTAACAATAAAGCGGTACTAAATTTAAAATTCAGTTAACAATAACATGGCTTCTGTCTCTACAAGGAGGCAATGTGTGAACAATCGGGATAATTTCTGTTTCACGTGAGATTCATACTTGTTACAAAGATAGAAAAATAATATCACAGCAAATGTGTGGAATGCCAGGTCGCCACCGTGGTTCGGATTCCACGTTAAACTGTAGGTCCTTCATTTCATCTCACAATCACCCTACATTAGCGTAAGTGCGTATAACCTGAACGGGTAGTAAGACGCGGTGCTAATAATAATATCACAGCATTTATTAAGAAAGTGTATCTTGCATATTTTAAAGTTAAACTTGGAGATCAGGATAATAATTGGGCCCCACATACTGCATGTAAGACTTTTGTTGAAGGACTAAGGCACTGGTATGGTGCCAAACAAAAAATCCCTACGATGGTTGTTACTTCTGTTTGAGTAATGTATCAGGGTACAACAAAATGAATGAGTTGAAAATCAAATACCCAGAAGGCCTAGCATCAGCTACAAGACCTGTGCCGCATGGACCAAATGTTCCAATTCCTATTTCACCGACTCAACTAGAGTACAATAAGTAGTCATGTTCCTCTGAGTCTACAGAAAATGTTAACGTTGATGAGGATTTTTCACACCTCACTAACAAAGATAAGCCTCAGCTTTTTACTCAAACTAAGTTGAATGATTTGTACGGGACTTACTTCTTACCAAGGACCAGAGTGAAATAGAGATTGAGTTTAAAAGAAAAAAATCTGCTGGCACAAGAAACTACATTTTACTGGTACGGTATAGAATTTGAGAGGAATAATTTAGTAAGTTCTTTAAGATGGAAGACCAGTTAGTTTATAGTTGTGAAACACCTGGTTTAATTCTTCAACTGGGAAAACTAGCTTACGATAATAATGACTGGATATTATTTATCGATGCTTCGAAAATAAGTCTCAACATAGTTTTATTGCATAATAGAAATGCATTTACTTCAATTCCAGTTGAGAAAACTGTCTCTCTGAAAGAGTTCTACATTTCAATCCATTTTAGAAAAAATAGCTATCAGGAACATCAATGGCTATTATGTGGGGACCTAAAGGTTTCCGGTATCTTACTAGGCCAACAAGGAGGGTATGCAAAATGTCCTTATTTTTTTAAAAACTGTGAATGGGACAGTAGAAGTAGGGATAAACATTGGACAACAAAAGGATGGCCTATGATAAATTTAATGCTGAGGAAAATATATTGATTGTGATTTAAAGTACTAAACATAAGCTTTAATTTGTTACCAAAAAATTATTAAATAAATAACGAGGCTAGGGAATATTTTTAATAATTACTACCCAAATTAGAGCAACAATGAAAGCAGGGAGGCATATGTTTGTTTTTTTTCAAAATGGTGCCCTGAGGCCCAAAAAGTCTGTAAAAAATAATTTAGTTATAACTTGTATGTAACTACACAGGAACAAAATATAAAGGAGATTTGAGCTGTAAAGATACATGGCACTAGGTGATTGACATGAAATGAGCCACACGATGTATTCTGGGCCAAATCAAACCGGCCCACGGGGATATCTCCCACCGCATGTGCATATAAAATAACAATAATGTGGTAAATTGCTATCATTGTTGACTGTATAAAATAGGTTTGTATTTTATAAAAGCTTCTTCCTAATAAAAATCGAGCTTTAGAGAAGTTTCTCTAGTGGATTGAATAATTTGCTTTCCCAGTTTGATGAATTTTTAAATTCAGGCAAATTCTTATCATAATGTATAACAATGTCTGGTTAAATCTGAATAAGGTTTTTAGCTTTTAAATGATTTGTGGGTTTTCACTTGCTCTTAATAATCTTTGAACAATCTTCTTCTGGGACAAAGCTTATATATACTCCCAGACTCCGAATCCATTTATAAATCCATGTATAAATGGTGAAAGAAAAACAAAAACAAAATTATGATTTGAAGAGAACGTAATAGGTGGACTGATGTAGTTTTATAAATATATTTTAAAAGAATTAAAAATTGTAACATAGTAAATCAGGTTGTCACTGATCAGGAAAACCTAGAATTGTTCTTGAATTTTGCCATTTGTGGGCAATTTAATAATGAATACCACTCTAAGGGCATACACATTTCAAATATTCGCTGGGGATGAATCACTCTAAATAGTTTTTAGGGGCATATTATTTACTAAATATTCCATTCGATAACCACTTCAAATACTGGCAGCTTGTAGACAAATCTAATTAAAAATAATAATACAGACAAGGACCACTCTAAATATATTCTAGGGGCATTCAATTTTCATAAATTTTCCGGGGTTGAGTTTCAGTCCCCCATTTGACTTTGGGAACAGTTATTCATAATCCACACCCTTCACCACCGTACACAATCAAGTTTTTCCCACCACAGTGTGTCGCTGTAGTATATTAATTTTGTGTCCACTATACTGTATAACTTGCCCACTCTATACTGTATAACTTGCCCATACTCTAATGTATAACTTGCCCGCTCTCTACTGTATAACTTGCCCACTCTCTACTGTATAGCTTGCCCACTCTACTGTGTAACTTGTCCGCTCTCTACTGTATAACTTGCCCTCTCTCTACTGTATAACTTGCCCACTCTCTACTGTATAACTTGTCCATACTCTAATGTATAACTTGCCCGCTCTCTACTGTATAACTTGCCCATTCTCTACTGTATAGCTTGCCCACTCTACTGTGTAACTCGTCCGCTCTCTACTGTATAACTTGCCCTCTCTCTACTGTATAACTTGCCCTCTCTCTACTGTATAACTTGTCCACTCTCTACTGTATAGCTTGCCCACTCTACTGTATAACTTGTCCGCTCTCTACTGTATAACTTGCCCACACTCTACTGTATAACTTGCCCGCTCTCTACTGTATAACTTGCCCACTCTCTACTGTATAGCTTGCCCACTCTACTGTATAACTTGTCCGCTCTCTACTGTATAACTTGCCCACACTCTACTGTATAACTTGCCCTCTTTCTACTGTATAAATTGCCCATTCTACTCGTAGCTTAGCTCACGCCACAAAGGAATAATCACATTATGATCCAGTTCTAAAATAAAGTGTAATAAGGCTGTAGAGTAAGTCCGTGGCTGTATCCTGAATATATTTTTGAGGCAGAAGAGAAGAGGCTCAGAGCAAAGTCTTCTGACAGGAGAGGGCAAGGAATTAATTTTAACAAAGACTCATCTTGAAGTAATTTGAAGTGTTTTAATACATAATTGGGTATGAATAATTGTGTACGACTCCAATAGTATAGGATACTGACTTAGGCATTGAGTAGAAATACTTACTAACAATACTTGCTCAAGTACTAACATTTGATGGTTTGTTCAACAAACTTTAACAAAACATTTTCATTCAAAATCATTTGTTATAAGTCTCACAACAGGAGAAAAATATGTAAGAAAAAGGGATAATTTTGCCTGGAAAACTGCGCGTTTTACTGGAATTCTATTCTATAACTTGAGTGGCCCATCTATAAATATTTTGGCTCTTTCAAATCTTTTGCTTCTTGAAAAAATTTCATCAGTTTTTGATAAAATATTTTTTTTTTACACTATTATGTATTATTATAAATAAGAAAGTATGTTATTAAAATAACATTTCTCTTGCATCTGACAAAAACACTCCTAATTTGTTGGTAGGTTCGTGCGTTTGTTGAAGCTAGCGTCGCCCTCTGTCAACCAGAACACATCCATATCTGTGATGGTACCGAGACAGAGAACTCCAAACTGGTTCAAATCATGCAGAACCAGGGCACAATTGTACCTCTCTCCAAATATGACAATTGGTACTTTGTTAATTACTCATTAGCTACTTTTAAATAACAAACACTCCTGGAAAAACTTGCAAGAAACAAAGCGCCATAATTTAATGAAAAACCTTTTATTTGGCATTGCGGCCTTTGCAACGGTTTTGAATTGGGTTTCAATCACTCGATAACACTGTAGATGTGCATTTTTAAAATTCAAATGAAATAATAACATTGATCTAGTCAACATTTGAAACGACTTTTGGGGTACCGGTATCACTTTCCTACATTAGGAACAATTAACCTAGCTACAGTATTATTTAGGTAATCTCTCATTGATTAACACATCAAGTACAATCTTCTTGATTCTTCACTAAGTAAAAACTAAAATAATATTACTGAATCAAGTACAGTTTTAAATAACATTGAGGATAATTTTTGGGTGCCTTGGATCGTATTTAAAATGTGATCCATTAATAAAAGTTTGGTTATATCCACTTGAACTAAGACAATATAAGGAGTTTGAATGAAGCTTACAGGATATACAATAACCTGAGATTGAACCAGAGTATCTTGGAGCTAGTGTTAGTCTAGCTATCCTCGTGATCTTGGAAAACGGTCAAAATAAAGAACAAGCAGGTATCGTTTCAGGGAATTTATAAACTAAACATTTTTTATCTGGTAGAATGACAAATTACTAAATTTACTGATGGATAGAAAATCACTATGATTTTATGTAATGAACATTTGTGGCTAAACCCACTTAACTTTCCACAAACATTTACGTACATGAATGGTCATGCAGGCCTACCCTTTGTCTACCCTTGCATTATTCCACTATGGTATAACTTATAAGATAGGGTCATAGTGTAATATATAAAGGCTGGGCAGGATAAGCGAAGTGTAAATAAACAAATCAAGAACATTTGAATTATATCACGAATTAATAAGTAGCCAGTTTAAGCACAATATCATAATACCCATTAAAAATCAACATCTTCATTTATGGTCGTTTAATGTGTCCCATTGTTGGACAATGATTGCGAAATGGAGTAATTTTTAGTGACCCTCAAAATATGAAAGGAGCATTTCAATTAAATATGCTATACATATGATTATTTTAAAAGTAGTTAATTAAATTTAGGAATATTACCTAGTGGGTGACCTGGTGGTCTAGGGGTAAGGTGTCAGACTTCTGTGCTGGCGGCCGGGGTTCAATCCTCGGTCCCGGCACAGATTTATCTGATTACCAAACCCTTCCTTCACCTCTGACAAGACATCTTGTGAATGTGGGGAATGCCAGGCCTCCACCGTGGTTCGGATTCCACGTTAAACTGTAGGTCCTTCATTTCATCTCACAATCACCCTACCATTACACATTAGCGTAAGTGCGTATAACCCGAACGGGTAGTAAGACGCGGTGCTAATAATAATAATAATAATAATAATAATAATATTACCTAGTGTATTTACATTTTAAAACTTATAAAATTAATTTGTAAGTATTTTAATCAATTAAATGAGCTTAAATATAGATATTATTTTACCAGTAGGTGAATTAAATTTTTTGAATACAGGAACCAAAGAAATACTTAGCCATCTTAAGATTCAGATGACAAATGTATATCTTTTATATTTGAAAGAATTTAAGACCGAGAGAGAATTTTGAAAATAATACATTTTATTTTATAATTACTAATGCTACCTGAACAAGTCGTTGGAAAGGTTGCACTTGAATCAGGTTACTAAGAAATGCTCATAAGCCTAATAGTTTCTCTCTTCTCTTAATTAACTGCAAGTGTGATGTTTTTGTTACAAATATACATTTTGTCTCCATCACTTTCCACTAGGGAGGGTAGCCTAAAAGTCTTCTTTGGTTTAAACTTGATTGAGGAAAGATGAAATGAATTAGCAATTTTAATGTTAGTACAACCTGTGGAAATAATTTCTGTCAAAGGTTTTGAGAAATTTGCCCACAAGCATAATAAGGACATCTCATTAAATATAGATTGTGTTAGTCACATATTACTTTGGGTAGGGTGACCTGGCGGTCTAGGGGTAAGGTGTCGGACTTCTGTGCTGGTGGCCGGGGTTCAATCCTCGGTCCCGGCACCGATTTATCTGATTACCAAACCCTTCCTTCACCTCTAACAAGTCATCTTGTGAATGTGGGGAATGCCAGGCCTCCACCGTGGTTCGGATTCCACGTTAAACTGCAGGTCCTCCATTTCATCTCACAATCACAACAATCACCCTACCATTACACATTAGCGTAAGTGTGTATAACCCGAACGGGTAGTAAGACGCGGTGCTAATAATAATAATAATAATACTTTGGGTATTATTTTTACTACTACTACTTGCTACTAAGCTGTGTTTATTTTAGTGATTTTTATAAGTTTTTTCAGATGGTTTTGTTGAGAACATGCAAACACAAAATTAAACTATTATTGTGTTTCACCAAATTTAAGAATACTGTAATACAGGCAAACTCTGTTATATGCTCTTTCACTATCCGATTATTCACATGCACATGAATAACTTTTGAATTTTAAAATGAGACCCAAATTGTTTTTAATTGTAGCTGGCTTGCACGAACAAACCCAGCCGATGTCGCTCGAGTGGAGAGCAAGACTTTCATCTGCACCCCAGACAAAAGAGAAACCATTCCTAGAACCAGGGATGGAGTGAAGGGATGCTTAGGGAACTGGATAGCTCCAGAGGAAATGGACAAGGCCATCCAACAGCGGTTCCCTGGCTGCATGATCGGTAATATCGCTATAAATAGTTAGTGTGCTTGTAAACATTATCTTTGTTATAACATTGGTAATATTGCTCTAAATAGGAGTGTGCTTGTCAACAATGCTCTTGTAGTCATATTGGTAATATTAATATAAATACCCCATATGCAAAAATATCGGATCTGGTTAGAAGTTAAATTCGCCAGACCTGGGAATGGCAGTTCTGGCCGTATCTACGATTCTCAGAACTGGAATAGTCTTTTGGTTGAAAATGTGCTGATATAACTAACGTCACCATTATATGACATAATTCACACATCTAGCTTACCAAAGCACACACCTGGAAGGTTTTCACTTCAAGCAGAATAGATAGTTCTGGTGTGAGACACCTTGTAAGTTGTGTCTCTTTAATGAGACAAGTTATTTGATTGAACAGTAGTATCTGGACACATCAGTGGTTATTGGTATCTTATCTCATTAGATATGGAAGTGGTGGGAAAAACTAGTACCTACACTACTTAGGGAGTGACTTGTGACCACAATTTGGTTTTAGTTGTGGGAAAAGTCGGAAGAGGAAACAGAGTGTTGAGACAGATTTGTTAAGGAAAAGAGAACTATTAAACTACTATTGTAGCTAATACTAAGAGTTTAAACCATGTTTTGTAGTAGAAGTTCCATGGTTGGTGAAAAAGAGTCTCTGTCATTGCTTCAGAAGTCCTCTGGCCGAAGGTAATGAGGGAACTACAGGCTGTAATTTGGTTGGTTGGGAACAATGAGCTACAAGTTTTATTTTGATTGGTTGTGAATGACTGAACTGATTATATGAACAGCTCATTTTAATGAACTGAATCACTTTTTACTGTTCCCATAAGTGGGCTGTTCTGCTCATCTCTAATTTTTATCCCGTGTTCAACTGCATAAAATATTGTTGTGAATATAAATATAATTTTTAAATATATATGAATATTTAATAATGGGAACATGTTTAATACAGTACATGCTTTATAACTTAAATGTGGCTGTCCACCATGATATGACAAATTAGCTGGTAAGTGCAAACTACATTTGTCAAATGTGCTTCTATTAATGGTGAGTTAACTTATAGAGATGAGACAACTTAAATAGGTTATAGACAAATAATTTAGGTTGTCTTATGAATAAATAAGTTTTATTCCAATTTTAAGATGTTAATGTAAATAGAGTTTTATGTTTTATCTGTAAATAAAGTTTAAGTTACGAGTAATTTAACTATATTTAAGTTGAGAACTTGAGTTATTAATTTTTATGTAAAATAACATTAATTTTTTAGACACTAATTTAGTATGGATAATAACAATCATACAAAGGTTAAGCCAAATTTGGCCAAATATAATTGTTTTCATGTGGGTCCATGTTAATATTATTCTGGCTGTAAGATTTCTATTGTTGATGTTTAACCTCACTCCTGGACTCAAAACAACCTGTATTAATCATGTGTATGCTAATGTTGATGTTGAACCTCACTCCTGGACTCAAAACAACCTGTATTAATCATGTGCATGCTAATGTTGATGTTGAACCTCACTCCTGGAATCAAAACAACCTGTATTAATCATGTGTATGCTAATGTTGATGTTGAACCTCACTCCTGGAATCAAAACAACCTGTATTAATCATGTGTATGCTAATGTTGATGTTGAACCTCACTCCTGGACTCAAAACAACCTGTATTAATCATGTGTATGCTAATGTTGATGTTGAACCTCACTCCTGGACTCAAAACAACCTGTATTAATCATGTGTATGCTAATGTTGATGTTGAACCTCACTCCTGGACTCAAAACAACCTGTATTAATCATGTGTATGCTAATGTTGATGTTGAACCTCACTCCTGGACTCAAAACAACCTGTATTAATCATGTGTATGCTAATGTTGATGTTGAACCTCACTCCTGGACTCAAAACAACCTGTATTAATCATGTGTATGCTAATGTTGATGTTGAACCTCACTCCTGGACTCAAAACAACCTGTATTAATCATGTGTATGCTAATGTTGATGTTGAACCTCACTCCTGGACTCAAAACAACCTGTATTAATCATGTGTATGCTAATGTTGATGTTGAACCTCACTCCTGGACTCAAAACAACCTGTATTAATCATGTGTATGCTAATGTTGATGTTGAACCTCACTCCTGGACTCAAAACAACCTGTATTAATCATGTGTATGCTAATGTTGATGTTGAACCTCACTCCTGGACTCAAAACAACCTGTATTAATCATGTGTATGCTAATGTTGATGTTGAACCTCACTCCTGGACTCAAAACAACCTGTATTAATCATGTGTATGCTAATGTTGATGTTGAACCTCACTCCTGGACTCAAAACAACCTGTATTAATCATGTGTATGCTAATGTTGATGTTGAACCTCACTTCTGGATTCCAAGCCACCTGTATTAATCATGTGTATGCTCATGTTGATGTTGAACCTCACTCCTGGACTCCAAACCACCTGTATTAATCATGTGTATGCTAATGTTGATGTTGAACCTCACTCCTGGACTCCAAACCACCTGTATTAATCATGTGTATGCTCATGTTGATGTTGAACCTCACTCCTGGACTCCATACCACTTGTATTAATCATGTGTATGCTCATGTTGATGTTGAACCTCACTCCTGGACTCCAAACCACTTGTATTAATCATGTGTATGCTCATGTTGATGTTGAACCTCACTCCTGGACCCCAAACCACCTGTATCATGCATGTGTATGCTCATATTTCTATGGAAACAGATCTCTATCAAAAGCCCAGAAGGAATGGATCAACAATTAAGTCTCTCAGCTCTGGTTTAATTTAATTTAGATTGGTTTCAGGTCGCACCATGTATGTGATTCCCTTCATTATGGGCCCCATCACTTCCCCCTTGTCGAAGATAGGGATTGAGATCACAGACTCCCCCTATGTGGTCAGTTCCATGAGGATCATGTCCCACATGGGCACTCCAGTGCTAGACATTCTCTCCAGGGGTGCGGACTTTGTCAAATGTTTGCATTCTGTCGGCACACCTACCTCGGAGTTCATACAGTATAAAGGTTGGCCCTGTGACCCAAAGAGGACCATCATTCTTCATAAGTTAGTAAATATAACATGATCTTCACTTTAATAACAGATCAATATTTGGGTTGTAGCCCCAATTAATGACTATCAAAAGTTCAACCACTATCAAAGATTTACTTTATTTGCTATGGGCAGAAATGAGGGAGAATTTCCCACACACATTCTATTTTCAAGTTTATTAAATCAAATCAAATCTTAAAACTAATTGGAATTTGAAATTTATCTTTCAATAGAGTGTACTAGTCACTGTACAAGTCAAAAAAAGCATGCATACTTAGAATTTGTAATTGTTGATAATGAAATAACTAGGCCATTATTAGGACTAACAGAGTGTCTGACCTTAAACCTTATAACACGTAATGAAGTTCATAATGTTAAAATAGATTCTAAAGTAAAGTTTATTGAGGCAGTTTGAAAACCCAGTCAAACTAAATATAAAACTGAAATCTGAACCAGCTGCAAGGACATCAAGACTAAGTCCATACAAATTAAGATCAAGGGTTCATGACAAATCGATAAGCTTAGAAAAATGGAAAGCTATTAGTAAAGTGAGTAGCCTAGCCCCAAAGGGCGGGTTGGCAATTTAATAGTCGTTGAAAAACCAGATGGCTCAATTCGCCTTTGCATGGGCCCTCAAGATTTGAATAAAATAATACTAAGAGACTTTATCGAAATACCACCATTAGAGGAAATCAGCCTTAAACTAAAGAACAAAACATTGTTTACTGTTTTAGATTTAAAGGAAGGATTTTATCATTTAGAGTTAGATAAGAAGTTTAGCAATCTCTGCACATTCCGTAAACCTTTTGGTTGTTTTAAATTTAATCGAATGCCCTTCGGTATTAGCAGTGCCCCTGAAATATTTCATAAAGCGAATGTTAAGAATTTTGGTGATATACCAAACAATTATATATTTTGATGACATCTGAGTTGCAACTGAAAATGAACAGAGTCATGACAAAACTTTTTAATTAGTTCTAGACAGAGCGAGAAGTTTAAATATTAAGTTTAATGAGAATAAAACTCAGTATAAAGTAAGCGAAGTGAGATACATAGGACATTTGTTTTCGAAGGATGGGATGAATCCTGATCCTGACCAGATCAAGGCCATTATGCCAATAAAGGACCCAACTAACAAAACAGAACTGCAGAGAATATTAGGAATGATTAATTACCTACACAAATGTGTACCTACCATGTCTCAAATAACAGCTCCTTTAAGAGAATTGCTCAAGAAAAATGTGGAATGGTAGTGGCTACCTGCACATTCTGCTGAAGTGAATCAGTTGAGAAGCTTAGTTAATTCAGCACCTCTGCTAGGAATATTTTATCCAAGAAAGGAAATAACTTTACAGCGTGACTCATCTAAAGATGGTCTAGGTTGTTGTATCTTGCAAGCTTATTCTTCCAGGAGCCTGACAGAAACAAGTGTGAAAAGAACTGTTAAGTATTGTCTTTGCTTGTAATAAGTTCCACTATTTTATTTATAGACACAAAGTGAGTGTGCACACTGATCATAAGCCCTTAACCTCAATAATGAGTAAAAATGTTAGCAAAATACTATGAAGTAGATTACAGAGAATGCAATTAAAATTGTCAAAATATGAATTAGTTGTTATATACCCGCCAGGTAAAGACATGCATGTAGCTGGCTTGCTGTCTAAGACATATATTAAGGATGAGGTCGAAGACAAACAATTTTTGACTGAAGACGTTCATTCTCTTTCAGGAAAATTGCAAGTTAGTGATAGTAGAAAGAGTGAATTTCAACACTTCACTAAGAATGATGAAGCATTAACAATGATCAAAAATATGACCAGGATGGTTGGCCCAAGACTATAAGTGAAGTTACTTTGAATGTAAAAACCTATTTTAGATTTAGAAATGAGATATTTGTTGAAGATAGTTTAGTTTTTTTTTATGAAAATAGAATAATTGTGGCAGCCAAACTGAGAAAACAAATGTTAAATATCCTACATGAGGGTCAATTTGGCCTGAATAAAACAAAAGGGAGAGCAAGACAAGTTTTATTTTGTCCAGGGATCAATAATGATATTGAAAATATTGTAAATAGTTGCTCTATATGTGAAGCTTTTCAAGCTCGAACTGTAAAGGAGCCCATGCTAAGTCATGAAATTCCTGGCCTACCATTTGAAAAGGTGGGTTTAGATGTATTGTAATATGGAGGAAACCCCTATAATGTACTTGTAGACTATCTGTCTAAATGGTTAGAGCTCTTACCTTTGAAATGTAAGCGATCGCATGCAGTAATAGTTAAGCTAAAGATTATTTTTAGTACTCATGATATTACAAAGGTCATAGAAGCAGACAACATGCCATTTGGAAGTTATGAACTCAGATATTTTGCAAAAGAATGGTATATTACCATGCATACTAGCAGTCCCTGATATCCTAAATCAAATGGGCTAGCAGAAAAGGATGTTCAAATAGTTAAACAATTACTAAAAAAGTGTAAACAAAGTCAAACTGATCATTATGTAGGATTGTTAAAGTATATAAATACTCCCATTTTAGGGCAAATTATAACTACTACTCAGATTGTAATGAGCCGTAACCTTAAAACTAAGTTGCCCATTTGTAAACAATTATTGTTGTCAAGGGTACAGGAACATGCTAAGGAGCGGGTTGAGAAGAAACAGTTGTAACTAGTTTTATTATGATAAGACTGCACATAAAAGACCTGAATTCCATCCTAGTGACTATTGACGAGTAAGGTGTGACACTATATTGGAGCCAGCACAGATAGTCAGGAAACAAGAGTCCTCGGTCATGCATAGTTAGGAGTGGAAACAATAATATGGTGCTTAGAAATTCACCACATTTAAGAAAGTCTATCAATGCCCCAGTATTCCAGAACAATGATAATTGTTATCAACCCATAAGCTCACCTAGTGATCAGAATCCTATCTGTGCGGATAATGAGCATCAAAATGATCAAGCACTATATAGTACCCGATGAGGTGGGGTAATACGGTGCCCATCAAAGTATAATGATTATGTTAAGTGATCTGTTGTAAAGTTTATACATCTACAGAGTGTATCACATAATAAAGGGAGGTGTAGCAGATACACAATGTCTTAGAATTAAGTGGGTACCATGATAACCGCTGTAATGGTCAACAATGTTTGTAATGGTTGACAGCCATGATATATTGAATCTATTGTACATTAAGTTAATACTTACTAATATGTAATACAAGTGATCTAAATAAAGATTGGATACAAACAACTCTACACTTTCCCTATTAACAGCATTGGGATACAAAAATGTGGAAATTGCAATTAAGAAAGTTTAGCTAATGAGGTTGTGTACATAAACTAAACAACCACTGTGTACATAAATATATCAAGCAACCATGCACCATACATTGATGTTGTTATGTGATTGTTGTGTTTGTTAGGCCAGCAACAAACGAGATTGTGTCCTATGGAAGTGGCTATGGAGGAAACTCTCTGCTTGGCAAGAAGTGTTTGGCTCTTAGAATAGGTTCAACTATTGCTAAACAAGAAGGCTGGCTGGCAGAACACATGTTGGTAAGTTTGCCATCTCTCATATTACAAACTTTTACATTATTTGTTAATCACTTGAAGATGAGGTCATTGCTAAGGAACCTTTGTAACAAATTACAAATAAAGGCAAAAAGAGAACTTGGACATGAGACAGTATATTAATATTTGAACAGGTCTATACCATCATCTATTTAAGGTATGAGTCTAGACCAGGGGTCTCCAAACATTTTGGTATGTGCGCTACATGATATATTTTACACATTTTCGTGGGCCGAAATAAACATTTGTTTTATAAATGAATCAATAACATTTATTTTGATCTCCTTGTCAAAATCAGCCTGACAATGTTCAGAATGAAAGAGAAATGGAGTTTTGCACAACAAGATTAATGTAAATGATTGAACTGCTTTTTTAAGTTTAAAATGTCCATGAAATGAGGTGTCAAGTTTGAAGTGGCCATTATTAGAATGTACTTAAAACATTATCAGACAAATTTGCTCGATGGTTGTACTCGACATACTTCATTCTTGAGAATTAATGTTCAACTTGATTGTTTTACCAAAAACGGACACAACTCCACAAGAAAAGTGCTCCAAATTCGGAAACTGCTCAGGCTGTGAAGATTTATAAAATATGAGCAGATTTCCTTCTTTATACTTGTGTCTCAGCATTTCATCTGATTCGAGATCACTAGTTTCCATTTGAAACGGACTTGGGAGTTTTTCCCCATTACAGTCAAATGGATTTTAAAATAACCTTATTTCATCTGTTTATCCATCAAGATCAAAAAATTGTCTCCAAAATTGTTTTAGTAAGTTAGAAATGAATTATAATGCAAATGAATAAGGAAATCCTTTTTCATGTTCTTCATGACATTTTTAACAGCATGGAAAATGAACCAAGTTGTGAACGTTAACCTGTTCTTTAAGTGGCATTATTTTCTCCCTGAATGCCTTGGCCTGTGCAAATAAAGCACAAATCAAATTTATTTCGGCTTGCAACTTTATATTCGATTGGTTCACATCTGCAAAAAATGCCACTTTCCAAAGCCTCAGTCTTTGATAAAATCGGTTGAGGTTGATTAGTCTGTGGGAAATGAATCAATTTATACATAATAATTTATATTTATGGTAAATAATCAATATAATTACTTATTTTTAAAATTATGTATTATTTTCCTTATATACTTTTATATCCCTCTGCTAGGAGACTTGTAATTACCTAAAAATCGTCACAAGCCATTCTGTTGTAGGTATAGGGGGTGACACCAACTGTTGCTTACACCGTGGTGCTGAGTTATTTAATCATATGGTGCCTGTGAAGATGAGGGTTCGGAATTCCAACATCACTCTTGCTTGGTGTCATGAGGGGAAGCACGCGTGCAGATAGGAACTGGACATGTTAAATATACCGCGTGGTTAAGAAATAACAATTAATTAGATTTTTGATAAACTCTTGGGGTGGGCCAGATATAATATTGTGGTGGGCCGAAGTTTGGAGACCCCTGGTCTAGACTACTATTCATTCCTCTTGTTTGTTTCATACTTTTCATTATTTTTATAGTTCATTGAAAGTAGTTTTTCAAGGTGGGTGCGCTGGTTAGTTTCACTTTATCTTCACTTATTATTTTGTTTTGTATACAATATTGGCAACAGTGTCAAAACTGGATACAAGGTATTTTCTTCCTCCACTTCCACCGACAGGGCAGTGCTTGTTTGGCTATATCTGTAAGAGGACTGCCTCAAACTGCCGAGAACATATCGGTGTTACTTTACATTTATTAACTTTGTAATTATTATTAGCAGTTCAAGCCACTGCAGGGGACACTGAAATTAACATTAAATATTTTACCTTTAACAGTGTTTTTAGTTGGTAATCTTATTATTATGTAATTCAATAGTTATAAAGATGTGTAACAATCACTTAACATTATTGTTACAAATATGCTCCAACAATAGCATTAAGTACAGAATGATAAATGTTCATATTTTGTTCTCAAGCGTCAACTGAGCTTGCCCGAACCTAAAATATCTTATGAATATAATAATAATATAAGCAAAAACACGAAACTGGTTATACCAAAAGGAAAACATAAAAGGCCTTCAGTAAAATGTAAAGATCATTGCTGAAATGTATCATGTTCGACAGTAGTTCAGCAAAACCATTTACCGATAAGAAGATTGCAGTGGAGGTATTCTTGAGTCTAGATATACATATGAAGGAACCATGTTCACTCATAGCTGGAGTTTCTTCCCCAAGCACTTTGCAATTTTGTAACCTGACATTACAATGCTGCAATATCAGTGAAAAGTAAATGACAATGAAATGGTATAGCAGGGGTTGTTATCTCAAAATGTAAAACAAACTAGCAGTGGTTTCCATAGTTAGAGCTTTGATAAAAAAAAACTCTGAACATCTTATTAACGCCTTTCATGTCAGTCATTTGGGAACATATTCTGAAACACATTGATAGAATAAATAGAGCTCTCCAAGAACCTGAACTGTAGTGTATGTGCAATTGAGTTATTGTATTCAGACCTCCTGGATTTTGGTTGATGGCCAGAATGTGTAAAAGGAAGACACTGTTTGATGAAACACAAGCGGAATTGGTATCAGAATTAGATGCAAATGATACATTTTGTTGTTGTATTGTAGACATATTAGTCACAGAAATGATAAAAAATACATACAATATGTTAGCTGATGCCTTCAATTTTCTTGCAGACAAATATTTATCTAAAGATAAAGTTCACACCAAGGCCAAATAGTTAGTCAACATATCTTTGTCAATAGTCAGATCTAGAAAAAGATTTGTTGATGAGTTTGGGATGTTTTCTGTGTCATCATATCAAGAACGATAAAATCCCAAACAAATATAAACTTATATAAATATAAAATTATACAAATGTACATATTGCTTTGAGGATTAATCTTTCAATAACTGGATCAAATGCAGGAAAAAGATCATTTTCAAAATTAATAAGATCAAGATATGAGATATATTATATGTGTGTTACCAGAACATGAAACCACATATAGAGTGAATGAGCTGTTTTATGTGTGTGTTACTAGCACCTGAAACCACACATAGAATGAATGAGCTGAATTAGATGAGAGTTACCAGCACCTGAAACCACATGTAGAATGAATGAGCTGTATTATGTAGGGGAAGGTTGCCTATATTGGACCAGCTGCTAATTTGGACCATCTCTTTCTTATATACAAGGATGTATGAAAGTGCTACCATTCTGGTGTCAAATTATAGTACTGAAACGTGGACCTAAGCTGGCAAGTGCATCTTATTCAGTTGCACCTACTAAGCCTGTGAGGATGGATTGCTAGTATTATCATCATCTGATGTAATATCTCGTAACTGCTGAATAAGAAATTGTGCACATATAACACAGGTAAGAGCTATTTTAATATGTGTCTTATATTGTTGGAATGTTTATCTATATTTTTAGTCATGAGTCATTTATCTTTAAATGTTTGGTGATGGTTGAATATTGTTTGCAAAATGGCGTTGTTTCCTAAATTGGACCATCACGGCTGCCTAAGTTGGACCGGTCCAATTTAGGAAACCATGGACACAAAGTAGTCCCTAATCTTTTTTTCATCTAAACTTGTTGCAGGAAGATATCAAAAACAGGCAAATACGAACAGTGGAGTGAATCAGATTTAGCTTTGGCTGTGTATGCGGTTCGTTCGTTGGTCTGAATGAAGCAGCAAAAAGATATGGTGTTCCAAAAGCGACATTGAAGCGACACATTTAGTGGGCAAAACAAAGGACTGGCCCTTGTTAAATTCTTCGGTCAACCACCTGTCTTCACCAAGGAAATAGAGGAAGAACTAGAGGCACACATTCTAAAGTTTGAAGAATGTTTGGACTAACAGTAAAATATGTGAGAAAGCTCACTTTTGACGTCGCTAAAATACATGGACTTGGACATTGTTTTAACGAGAAAAAAGGCATGGTAGGAAAGAAGTGGTTTTATAAGTCTATGAAAAGGAAACCGAAACTATCGCTGAGGCATCCGGTAGCGACATCACTTGCCAGGATGAAGGGTTTCAGCAAAGAACGAGTAGGAAATTTTTTTAATCTCTTAGAAGATATGGTGGATAAACATAAACTGAGTGGCACGAGAATCTACAATGTAGATGAAAGTGGTTTCACGACTCTCCAAAAGAAGCCACAAAAGATAGTCAAGTAGCGTGGAGAGAGAAGTGAACATGACTGTTGTGTGTTGTGTGAGTGCAGCCGGCTCATATATCCCGCCCATGTTCATTTTCAAAAGAAAATGATAAGCACCAGATTAGAAAGATGAGCTCCAGCAAGAAGTGAAATATTGATTTCAGGTAGTGGCTATATAACATCAGAACTCTTCATACAGTGGCTCCACCACTTCAAGAATAATGTAGTTTGTTCAAGAGAAGATCCTGTACTGCTCCTTCTGGATGGACACGCAACTAACAGCAAAAACCTAGAGGCATTTATATCTGCGCGGGGTAGTGGAATTATTATGCTGGAGTCGCCAAGTCATGCAATTTCTTGACGTTGCCTTTTTTCGTCCATTTGATTGGTACTACATACAGGCACAAGAAACATTTTTATGGCAGAACATGTGGAAACCAATCACCCCATATGAAGTTGTTGCCTTACTTGCGGAAGCATATGGTAAAGCAGCCACAGTGGGCACAACCAAAAATGTCTTTAAAGCCTCTGGTATCTGGCCTGTCAATTGTCACGTATTCTGAAATTGCGATTTTGCTCCTTCAGATGCAGACTCCACTATTAGGAAGTTTAACTGAATTCCTGAGTAAAGTCTCTCCAGTACCTCAAGCAACAACTGGTTCCAGCAACCAAAGAAAACAGAATGCCCAAGTTATTACAAGCACTCCTTACAAAGAGAGTTTGGAAAAACAAAAATCAAAATCAAATTAAAAGTTGATGATGAAATCACAAAGAGATTTATTTGCCTCTAAGAGTTCTGTAGCGGTTTCCAAGAATAAAAAGGAAAGAAATCATGTTAGATAGCGATGACAGTTATGAAGATTTTGTAGCATGTAGTTCTTCTTCAGGTGGTGATGATTTTGTTGACATAGATGATTTTCAGGATTTTGATTGTAATCAGTTGAAATAAAAAAAACTATGTTCTAGTTTGTTTAAAAGATGATATTACGTTGGTCAGGTTGTTCAGGATAAAAACAATGCCAGTACCATAGAAATTTCTTTCATGAAAAAGTCAACTAAATTTGAGAACGCCTTCATTTTTCCAATAGCACCTGATGTTTTGGAAGTGGACGATTGTGACATCTACATGAAATTACTAAACCCACATAAACATGGTCAAACAAAGCGTCAACAGTCCTACATTTAATTTGGTATAAAATTTAATGAGGATGTTCACTAAAATTTTCTTTATTGTGTTTTTCAACTGGTATTATTGTAATTTCTGGACTCTTTCAAATACTATTTTATTTAATAGTGTTTTAGAGTTTTGTATTTTTAATATAATATTGAAATTTCATGAAAAATCCTGAGTTGTTATCTTCCAATCTAATGGTCTAATTTAGGAAACTGTTACGTTCTTGAATTACGTTACCGCGATAGGCGCCTATTGAAGAATTATGATTAATACACTTTTCATTTTGACATGTTTTTTTATTTCTGAATCAGTTTAATTAATGCGAAAATAGATCATGTCGAAATATATACGCGGGCTAGCGCGGACAGGTGTTGCTAGACGCCAAGTGAGTTCTGTCAGTATTGGACACCAACTGCCAACTGACAACTGCCTTTACGTTGCACCATACTTTGTATATATTCCTTGGTCATGGAAGCTTCGAGAAGGTTTAGTTTAGAAAAACAAAATACAAGACAAAAACATCTCGGTCTTACTGGGAGCTTCGAGAGCCGGAAAATGACTCAAGTTACATTTTAAAATCTCTCTTCGAACCTTCGAGAAGAGGAAGTTATTATTTGAAATATATATATTGTCAACCTGACTTTACTAATGTCACGTGCGTGACGTCACTGTTCAGTGGCTTTTGCCTTCTTAGAAGAAGAAGTGCTTTAAGCGCCATTTAATATACTACATAATTTAAATGAAATAAGATATGTTTATAAAATTAGGACGATATTATTGTCAATGCTTTCACATACTTTTTAGGGGCAAATCAATTACATTACAAAACCCAGTGGTCCAAATTAAGAAACCAGTTTCCTATATTGGACAGATTGCACAACTTGAGTGTTATTTATCCCAACAAATTTTGTTATTAGATTTGAACATTAATTTAACGCATATCTTTAATTCAATAACACAGAAAACCAGGTACAAAATTTGACGGCAAAAAAATTAAATTGTGAAACTGGTCCAATATGGTCACCTTTCCCCTAAGTGTTACTAGCACCTTAAACCACATATAGATTGCATGAGCTGTATTATATGGGTGTTATTAGTACCTGAAACCACATATAGAGTGAATGAGCTGTGTTATATTAGTGTTACTAGCACCTGAAACCACATATAGAGTGAATGAACTGTGTTATATAAGTGTTACTAGCACCTGAAACCACATAAAGAGTGAATGAACTGTATTATATGAGTGTTACAAGCACCCGAAATCACATTGAGTAGTTCTCAACCCTAATCATTATGTTGAATACATTATTAAAATGCAATTAAACTAGTATATGAATAAAATAAACATCTCACTGTGCCTAATAGTGAGGCCCAGTGTGACACTGAATGTATTACATTCATTCCAAGTTTAACTTGTCTCTAAGTCGTGGTTTGTGTTTTGACAGTAAACATTATCTCTTCAGATTGTTGGAATCACAAGTCCTGGAGGTAAGAAGCGCTACATTGCAGCAGCATTTCCCTCGGCCTGTGGCAAGACCAACCTGGCTATGATGACTCCCAGTCTGCCCGGGTACAAAGTGGAGTGCGTGGGGGATGACATTGCATGGATGAAGTTTGACTCCAAGGGTCAACTCAGGGCCATCAACCCAGAGAATGGCTTCTTCGGAGTTGCACCAGGTTACTTTACTTACTTTGGTTCTCAGTAAATGAACTGCTACTAGGATGGCACAAAGACATTATGAAACAATAATCTGAATCTAAATTGTTATAGTAGTTATAGATGGAACAGATCAACAACAAATCAGATTTTTACTATTCGGCGAGTATTAGTGTAAAAAGTGGATGAAATACAACATGACGGTCGATCGATTGTACATAGATTTTAATAAAGCCCATGATCCAGTTAATAGAAACAAATTAAATGAAATTTTAGTTATGTTTGGGATACCCAAAAACTTGTCAAACTTATTAAGGTATGTTTGAGTGATACACATAAAAGGGTACGGGTTGGATGTTACATATATATTTTCGAAATACATAATGGGTTGAAACAAGGAGATGCATTTTCCCCATTACTTTTTAATCTAACCTTAGAGAATGCTATTAGGAAGAATTTACAGGAAAGGTGGATAGTGTGTGTGTGTGTGTGTGTGTGTATATATATATATTTTTTTACTATCCACCTTTTCTAAATCTTCTTTTAACTATATATTACAAACTTACTCAATAAAGCAAAAAGAGGTTTTCCTTAAAGAGAATAGGGAAGGGTTGACATTAAACGGCACAATTCAGCTATTATGCTATTAAATGAGTATAGTAATGTAGTGTATCTGACACCTCGGTAGTGTGTCTGTCTACTGAACTAAGGGTCCCAGTTTCAATTCCCGGCATGGCCGAAAATATATTGTTGATGAAAATATGGGTATACCCTTTTACATTGATAAATTAATGGCTGAGGACTAGATGTTGTGCTTGTCCTAGTCTTAAGTTAAATTATAAGGTATATGAAGTTACTACAGGCCTAGCAAGCCGGTAATGGAAAATATATGGCTTGAATAAAAAAACTGCCACAGGATGTAAAAAAAAGTTGGCTATTCATGTATCCGCAACAAGCCCAAACTCCCGGCTCAGATATTCACTTTCTGAAGGTACTCATAGAAAAAAAAAATGGGGGGGTGGGGTGCTATTTACAAACAAGATCTGTTAACACCAGCTTACTTCCCTTGTAAGCCGAAAGCCACCCCTCCCCCTTAAGCCATGTTATAAACTTCCTGCCAACATTTTAAATAAAAACTACTATTCTTAGAAAACCTTGTTTGTCGAATGTCCTTAAATAGACGCCATCCAATAGTAAGAAATGAGGACAGTCCTTGTTATAATTTACTAAGTTGCTCTGTTGTATTAAATAGACGATATGCCATTTTATTTTGTGCAGGAACATCCAATAGTACTAACCCTAATGCCATGAAGACAATTTTTAAAAACACAATCTTCACTAATGTCGCTGCGACCAGCGATGGTGGGGTGTTTTGGGAGGGAATGGAGGGGGAATTGTCTCCAGGGGTCAAGATCACAGACTGGCTAGGACAGCCCTGGAATAAGAGCTCAGGACAATTTGCGGCACATCCCAACTCAAGGTCATTGACATAGTATCTATAATAATATTGTTTTATTATTGTTATTGGTTAAGGTGACTATGAGAAAATGCACCCACATTGGTGTGTAGAAGTTACACTAAGCTAATCTGATATTAGCCCTCTATTGTCTTGTGATTTAAAGGATGATGAGGTTTTAAAACTAATGCATGTCAGGTTGTATCTCAACTGATTTAGTAGGTATAAAAACATCCTATTGGCTACTTGTCAGGTATTAGCACTTATTTAAGTTACGTTTAGCAAAGTATTGTTTTATATGTAGGTTTTGCACTCCTGCGGCACAGTGCCCTATTATTGATCCATCTTGGCAAGAACCAGAGGGTGTACCCATTGATGCCATTTTGTTTGGTGGGCGTCGACCAAAGGGAGTCCCCCTAGTGTATGAGACATTCGACTGGAATCATGGGGTGTTCACTGGCGCAGCAATGAGGTCTGAAGCGACTGCCGCTGCTGAATACCAGGTGTGAGAACCATTACTTGCCCACAATGTTGTTTATACCCCTTTATATATAAACAAGTATTGAGGCCTGTTTTCAACAGGAAGCTTGTGCTCATTTGAAATAACAAAATAACCTCATTAACATTAACGCCATAGCTCACTGGAAAGTATGGAAAAAAACCTCTGGAAGAGGAAACAGATAGACATGGCATTGATTTTATATTATAAATTACAAATTATTACTTACAAGATCATCCTAATTAGAGTTGGGTTGAATCCGCTATTCCATGAATCTGAATCTCCAATTTACCTTTGAATCCTGAGTATAAAGTCCAAATTCAAATCTTGGAAATAACTATGGACATAAGAGGAAATATAAATATAATAGAATAATATAAAATACAAATAATAACTTAATGTTAACATTCTCTCGTGAATAATCCATTCAATAAAACATTCAGTTAAGTGTTAAACTACTGTTCTGGAGCCTGGTTGTTGTGTTAATCTGCATCCTCTAATTATAATTGTTTTTGAACCACCATTAAGCAGTATTAGACCTCTAAAACAAAATTCACTTTTAAAAAAATCACGGATTTGATTTTCTCGAATCTTCAAATCACATATATCCATAAGGATTCGAGTTCCCATCCTTAATCCTAATCATTATATTCACTTAAGGTAGGAGTGTAAATGATGCAAGAAATAGTCAAGTGTTTTTGCAGTTTCTATAGCAAAACACTTTTTTTTTACCAAACTAAATCAAATATTGCTCCAGTAGAAACAAAGAGTTTAATTTTCTTCACACGGTGATAACAACACTTGTTGAATATCTGTCAGGAGTATAGCGACATTAGATGATTTTATCATTAAATTCCAGGACACCCTTATCAGTATGAACCCAAAAACTGTTTTAAGTCACCATGTGAAGAAAGTTAAACTCTTATGTTTTTGTTGAACTAATATTATTTCTTTCTTTTTTGACCAGAAAAAGGTTTAAATAAAAACCACAAGAAGACTGTCCTTTTTTCACTTTCGCTACACTCCCACCTTAAAATAGTTTGCCTAGAACATTTTTCTAATCAAGAGGTAGTTAGATTAAACCAACAAATTTGACACAACTAGAACTCATTTAGTCAAATTGGAGTGGTTGAGACTCCTGCAGAAAAGTTAAAGTACTTCAAACTCCTTCAGACTAATTGGAATGGTTCATACTCCTTACGACAAATTGGAATGGTTCATTCTCCTTAAGACAAATTGGAATGGTTCATGCTCCTTAAGACAAATTGAATTAGTTGAAGTTCATGCAAACAAACTAGAACTATTCAAACGTCTGCAGACAAATTGAAGTAGCTCTAACTTCTGCAGCTAAATTGGAACTATTCATATTCCTTCAGACAAATGGAGTAGCTCAAACTTCTGCAGACACACTAGAACGATTCATACTCCTTAGGACAATTTGGAGTAGTTAAAACTCCTCCATATTGCACCAAGCTCTTTCTCTAAGGTATGCTTTCAGTTAACACTTCGTTTTTTGTTCTGATAAAAAGCACCTTTGGACAGTGGTTTGATCACGGAAATAATAGAAACTCATGAAACCAAATTGATGAGTTTGTTGAATACTACTTTCAAACAATCACTTAATAATTTGTGCCTTGCCCAAACAATTGGTAAACACGCATAACTTCCCTTTCTCAAACCTAACAAAAAGTGTTAATCTTAGAATATCCTACAGTTAGTTACTTCTTCACGCTCTCTCAAAAGTCTTTGGCCGATTCTAACAGGAACGTAACTTGAAAGCTAGGTCGTGGCGACCGATGATTTCCGTCTATTTGTGACTGCTTTAGGATTTGAACATTTGATCAGACTCATACTAGAGTGTGGCACTTTACATACTGATGCCGATCTTGAGGTGAGAAATCTTATGCTTTGTTACTCTTGCTCTAGTGGCGAGGGTGAGAAGTGAGAACTTAAATAAAGTTTTACTGTATATGTTTAGTAGCTCGTTTTATTATATTACTATATTAAAAACACAAAACTTTGAGGACACTGAATGATTTACAAGCCGAGATCGGCTCAAGACATACTGGTGCATCTCAAGTTCTTATTTTAAAAATGAGATGGCTGAAAATAGTAATTTAATTTGTTTTCCTTTTAAAGTGCTTTCTTAAAAGCAAAATTACCATCTTATGAATAAATAGCAAATCTAAGGCTTCCGCCTACTCATGCACTTAGCTAAGTATACTTACATACCAAATTTCAATTCTATTCCAATAATAAGTTTCTTTTCTATTGGCTTGGTAAAATGTGAGCCCTCCTATTTCTTAAATAAATTTTGAAGTTTCAAATTTTCACTATTTTTTTAATTTTTGATCTTGTTTGCTTGCAAGTATTTAAACTTTTTAACACACTCAAAAAGATTTTTTCTTTTAGTTTTTTAATTTCTATCGCTCCTTCAATACAAATCTTGATTTTAAAATTTAAAAACTAAACATTTATAAGTACTTTTCTAGCTATCTGCAAAAAAAAATTTTAATACCATATCAAAAGATGGTGTTTTCTGTAAATTTTGAAATTACTTTATATCCCCCATTTCACCACCATCCCTCCCATTTTTAATTTCCTAAAACCCAATTTAAATTTCAAATACTCCTACTCTTCTGGTTGTTTTTTTTCTTTACATTTAATAAACCATTTCAACTATCTAATATATCAAAGGGTGTTTTATATTTTTGAAAATTTAAAGGGAACACCTTTCCATTTCCATTTAAGAATGTTCAAACCTTCGTTGCAGTTTGGGGTCCTTATATATTTCAATCATCTACCACACTGATAAGTAGTTTATTCTTTTAGTTTTGGAAATTTCCAATCCTTCTCATTTCATCAGCCCCTACTTATAAATAGAACATATATAACACTAGTTTTGATATTTGGAATGGACCCTCTATTTTTCACTTATACATCACCCACCTCTTTGCCCTCTCCAACATCTTCCAAAGTTCCATTTTAAAAGTTAAAATTTTCAAACTTTAATGTATATTTGTAGACCATAACAGTCCTTATATCCACTTGCCAAATTTCAATTTTATCTCATACAAAGAAATAGTTGCTTTTATTAGTTTTGGAAATTTACCTCCCACCCCCGCTGCATTTTTCCAATTCCCTCTTAGAAATTTATATTTTTATTTAGTTATCTGGAGGAATCATTTTATCTGATTGACAAATTGAAATTTTCTACCCCACTTAGTTTTTCTTCAACCCCCTTCCCCCCTCCTTATTTCCAGGAGGGGTTCCATTTAAAGCTGTAAGACTCTCTGGTTATTTTAAATGGTTTGGTTTCCACCACACTTAGAATACATTTTTATTAATTTTGGAAATTTTAAACCCCTTAACCACCCTACTCTCCCACCCAATGTCTCGCTACCACCTAGAAATTTCCAATTTTAAGACTTATTTGGTTATATGGTGGTGTCCTATCTTTTTGCCAAATTTTAATTTTCCACTTCATCTAAAAAAAATAATCCTAACTACGCCCCTATTTGAAATGTACTGTTATTAGAGTTTTCTTATTATATGGGGAAATCAATTTACCTTTCCGCCAAAATTCAGTTTTACAGTTCATCTGGAAGTGGGTTTTCATTTCTGGACAGATCAATATTTAGCTTTATATCTATAGAGAGACAATAAAATACTCGGTAAAATATTAACTTTATTTCTCATTTCCAGTCAATTGTCCAACTTTATTCCTACAATATAATGTGTTTAATACTAGCTTTTTATTTATTCATCACATTTTTCCTTACTTATTTTTCTCCTAGTAATGAAATCAATTTTCATTAATACATTTTAAATTTTCAGTTTCTATTTGAGACCTTCTCACAACTTTGATGTTATGTCCCAACTTATATTTTGTTCTTAAACTTACTCAACAGAAACCATCTTTGTTATACATAATTAAGAATTTTTAATTAGTAGACATTGATTGCTTCCTCCCTAGGGCAAAGTGATCATGCACGATCCTTTTGCGATGCGTCCTTTCTTTGGTTACAATTTTGGACACTATCTTTCCCATTGGTTGAATATGGGAACGAGACAAGAAGTGAAGTTACCCAAGATATTCCATGTCAACTGGTTCAGGAAAGATAGTCAGGTACTGTATTTATTAAACTTTATAAACATTGTCATAAACCTGACATGTTAACATCTGTGTTTTTGTTGAAATTAACTTATTTTCTTCATAAACATAATTTCAATAACAAAGGGATGGTTAAGGAAATTTTATTTATTTTATATTTGTGTGGTGTCAAAATAAGTTTGATACCTACAATGATTAATATGAAACATTTGATATTTATTTCCTTTTAGGGCAAATTCTTGTGGCCAGGTTTTGGTGATAATTCTAGAGTTCTTGACTGGATTCTTCGACGAATTGAAAATGAAGACATCGCACAAACCACTGCCATTGGTTATATACCTAAAGCAGATTCATTACGGTTAGAAGGAATTAGTAAGCAGCCAGATCTGAACGAACTTTTCAGTTTACCAAAGGACTTCTGGCTTCAGGAGGTATGTAGACGTCAACATGTTTAAAAATAATTAATGGGGCCATTATTTTTATATATTTCTGTTGTGTCGCAACTTTTTAGAAATTTAATATTATCCCTGATACAAATGATATAGTAGCAGCAGCAGCAAAAGAAAGAATAGCAGTAGTAGTAGTTTTTTATTGTATCAGGAGTACATATTTATTCACTAACATGATTCAGCTAAACACAATGTGCTTGTCAGTTGGTGCCTCACCTTAAATGTCGTACATACGTGTAATAGTATAGAGATATTATAAATATATATTACATTCCTTTAAGTCTATCCTTACAACAAAACATAAGTCTAATACTCAATTTAAGTTTCTTAAATCTTTTACATTACTTTTTATTAATTATCAAAAAACCAATCTTGAGTCCATTTCATAGCTTGTCATATATAATCACTCTAATAATCTTATTTCATTATGTCTGTAAGCAATTTAGCCATTTATTTTTATTTCTCTTTTAACATTTGTTATTTTATCTATTCCAAAAAGGATATCATTAGGGGCCTGTGAGCTTGGGTTTTTTCATTCGAGCCGAACTCAAGTATATTAATAATTTTAAAATGTTAAAGTATATTAAAACACATGCTCTTAAAAGATAAATTACACTCATTTTTATAAATAGTAAATAATTTTGAAAAAAAAAAGAAGTTAAATAATGGAAATATAGGTTATTAAAATTACACAAAAAATTATAAAACAAAGTTAATAAAATTAATAATCACATGATGGCTTGTAAATGTATAACAATACAGTGTAGAAAAACTGTACAGTGATGTAAAGTAAGTGATAGTGATGCCAGGATCACGATCAACTTAACATAAACTTAACGTAACTCAACGATTTAAAAAGTAATTAAGTAATGTGAAATTATCTAAGTGTTATCTGTTTTCTTGTCCCATTAATCCTTTGTGAAATCCGGCAGATATTAACCTCAAATTTAAATTTTATATTTTCTACTTCATTACCTATTTAAAATTAAATCAATGTTCAATCCATACTATATTGGATATTTAAAAAGTCTTAGTAGTAACAACATTCAATTACCTTTTTAAAATATGTTTTAGTATATGTTAACCATGAATTAAAATTTTATACTGTTACCTCTCAACATATTTGAAGGAAACACTATTTTGTCCATCCATATTGTACATTTCTAAATAATTTTTGTAACAACATTTTTAACGTTTATACATTTATTTTAGACTTGTCTGCAACTTGTGTATGGTCAAGTTGTTGATGCATTTTTAATTTCATGTTAATTGTTTATACTTGATTATATGTTTTTCCACCTTGATTAAAGCCTGATCATACATTTTGATTGTAATTTCACTGAAAAAATCTATCAATTATTAACTTTTAAATGTGTTCATTCAGTTCGGTTAAGGTGTCTGGCTGCTAAAAGGGGAGCTTTTTACACTTGGAGTTAAACATTTTCCAGATTATTCTTTTATCATTGGAATTTTTTTTGTCAGATTACTATTAAAACACTATGTTTGCAAAAAATCGGGAATTTATTTCAATTAATATTTTTAATCAATCACAAGATTACCAGTAATTAGTTAATTGGCCGACTCATCTGATGGAAAGTTATAGTCGACTATGGTACATATTTAACACATAGTCAAAGAGGTAGGTTCATGGGTATATGGAACAAACATTTAAAATACCGCTACCTTTTATTCAAATTAAAAGATACCTATTCAATACATTTTTTAGAAGGAAAAACAAAAATGTTCAAGTTATAATATTGTTTTCCAGGTTCCATACAACGTAGCTCATAAGGTGTATTGTGTGTGAGCTGTTTGCATGGCCTGTGACATCATGAATCAAGCAACCCTGTCCTCCCCCTTGAAATTGAATTGTACTGTTGAATAATTTAAGAACAAATTTGAAACTCCCTAGCTTCAAACAAAAATATCTTTCTAATAGTTTGAGGATAGTTATTAAATTATTAGAATATATTTCCTTGTTTCCGGCTACAGTGTAGTGCTTGAAGTATCTCCAAATACTAGTTGTTTGTTTTTACATTTAATAATAATCTGAAACATTAAATGATTAACTTGTGGTCACCAGAGAGGGAGATCTCCTTTAGATTGTACAGTAATTCACATCCACCCCTCTATCAATCCATGCCAGCAACTATAAACTATTTACACTAGTCTGTTCATAATGTTTTTTATAGTCTTGACAGAAAAAGAGGAAAAAGAAATGCCTGAAGCTGGTGATATGTAAAAAAGTCTTTTATGTATTTTATTGAATGGCAATACTCTATGTCAGTGGTTCCCAACATTTTTTAATGGCGTACCACCTCAACAATTTCTGTAATTTGGAGTACTGCTGAGATAATGCTGAATATTTACTATTCCTGTACATTTTTAATGGTGCCCCACATACTGCATGGCTGTCTGAGCTTGACTCAGTGTTGCCACTACTCCGACCACTGGTTGAATATCTTTACATTTTGCTATACTTGGCCATAATATATTTGTAAGATTGATGAGACTCTATATATGTTTACAACTTTTAACTAGGTTGCTTGTTTTGTTTGGCTTCTCGCTGCGTACCACAGATTGGGGGCCGCTGCTCTAAGTAAATAGTAACAAAAGACTGTGTGTGTCAAGCAACCCATACTTCCCTTCCTATTCAATAGTAGTGCAGGCTTGCTTCAGAATATAACATCGTGGTACCCTTAACCAATTATGTTGTGTACCATATTTTGTAACCAATACTTTATCTATTATTATTAGCACCGCGTCTTACTACCCATTCAGGTTATACGCACTTACGCTAATGTGTAATGGTAGGGTGATTGTGAGATGAAATAGAAGGACCTACAGTTTAACATGGAATCCGAACCACGGTGGAGGCCTGGCATTCCCCACATTCACCTTTGATTATCAAACCTGTGTAATGTTTATTCACATTAATAATTTGGTTTCAGGTGGAAGACATTGCAAGGTATTTTGATGAACAAGTGGGTGAAGACCTTCCAAATGAAATCGCTGATCAGTTAAACTCACTTAAACAACGAGTGAACAACATGTAGCTTACATTTGATCACAGCGCTCTATTTGAGTCCTACATGGAGTTTGAGTGCTTGAGGATAAAGCGTGACATAATTTGATGTCAAGGAAATTACCAGAGAAGACAATTCCTGAGAAGTGATAATTTAATCTATTTTTTGTTCAATGTTTTGTATGGACTCGAAAATGTTCATACTTAACTATATTAATTTACCAGATGTATAGTTTCAACACAATCTCATAACTATAGTTAATTTATTTTAAATAAGTTGAAAAGTAAGGTAAACAAACCCCCTTGTCCTCTCTGCTGTTTAGACCTGGGCAGAGCAGTCAAGTCCAAATATATTATCAGTTATGAAAACATTTGATTGAATAGTGACTGAACACACAGTTTAGACATACACACCCACTCACCACTCGTAGGGACACAATCAAATCAGAGACCAGCGGAACGGACCTGGCGAAGGGTGTTCTGGGGTTTGCGCAATCCTTAAAAGAAAATTAGGGTATAATATTATCTTTTACCTGCTTCGGTGGTTGAATGGTCTAAGGTTTTACTCTCACAATAGACTCAACTGCCGATGACGAAGAGATTAGGGGTCAAATACTAGTCAGGTGTTTTTTCCTGAATTATTTTCCACATTTCCTCAACACAAATGTGTACCACCCAAACGGGTGGTAAGGGTCGGCAACAAAAATAAAAATATATTTTATTGAAATGGGCTTGATAAGAAAATGAGTCGTTTGAGGTGTTGTGTGTCAATTGTAAAGAGAGTGTGTGATGTCATGATAATTGTTTAGTTAGGAACAGCCCAACAACTATGTTGGTTCACATTGTGTGTTACTACCTGTTCACATTTGAACAGGTAAATCAGTGCACTAAACTGGTATTGAAATGTGACCTCCCCATTAGTAGACACTGACAACTTTGTCCAGGTACCCATCGACATAGACAGGAAATTAAAGGTTAAAATATGCACTCCTTTTTTTTAAGTTATGTAGCCTATTCCCAGCTAATGGCCTAACTAGAGGACAAAAAAGGCTAAAGACAATACAAATATTTAATTAATTAATTAGCAGTATTAGAAACCAAGAATAATATATAAATGAAAGTTTATTGAATGAAACAAAGCTTTACAGAGCAGGCCTAGTGGCCCAAATGTTTTGGTAATATATATTCACAATCCATACACATCATCATCATCATCATCAACTGTTTACAGCATGTAGCCGGGTCAGTTTAGTAAATGCCTCTATCCTTCCACCATTCTTCTTCCTTTAATTCATAAACAAAAGAGTTAAATTAATTATTACTGCAAGGAAAAGTTGTGCTTTTTTTTAGAACGATATGAAAAATGACCTTAAGGGTCCCACAGCCATATAATAAATAATATGTTGAAATATACTGCAAATAGTTATTATTATTATTATTAGCACCGCGTCTTACTACCTGTTCGGTTTATACACACTTATGCTAATGTGTAATGGTAGGGTGATTGTGAGATGAAATGAAGGACCTACAGTTTAACGTGGAATCCGAACCACGGTGGAGGCCTGGCATTCCCCACATTCACAAGATGTCTTGTCAGAGGTGAAGGAAGGGTTTGGTAATCAGATAAATCTGTGCCGGAACCGAGGATTGAACCCCGGACCCCAGCATAGAAGTCTGACACCTTACCCCTAGACCACCAGGTCACCTAAATGCAAATAGTTACTCAACAAAAAATCAAGGATGCTTTTCACCAGTTGAACTCAATCTTCATCTTGCGTGCCATCATAATCACCTCTTCCGTCAAGTATGACTCTTCATTTTTCTTCACATGGCCACACTTAACAAAACAGTTCTGGATTGTAGACTGAGTCACTTGTTGCCAACCTGAAACAATAAAGTGAATGGCCTGCAGGATGTCTATCTTGAGTTGAACCCTTTTCCCTGCGTCTGTCAGACATACCGGTCTCTGCACTAGCTGCTTCCTTTACATCTGCTTGAAACACTTGATCACACCTAAATCAAGAGGCTGTACGATACTTGTGCAGTTACGGTGTTAAAAACTACCCTTAAATTTACTTAAAAAGGATGTATCTGGAGAATAAGCAGCACAATTGTCTACAATTGGAATGATTTTCCTTCCTTGTGTACTGAATGATGCATCAAGAGTACAGAGAAAGTATCTGAAAATCTCTGACTTCATCCTCGCTTTCAAGTTGGCGTAGTAGGTCAACGGTAGCTTTTTTACATTTTTAAAACACCGTGGTTTCGTGGACTTTCCAATAATGATGGGCACTCGTTTGTCTGAGCCATAGCTGTTTGTGCACAGTAGTACCATCATTTTCCCCTTCAAACTTTTTCCTCCATAACAGGCCTTTCCTTTCAATGCCAACGTTCACTCTGGCAAGTTATTGAAATATAGACACGTTTCATCTCAATTATAAATGTCCCGAGCTTCGTACCCCTCCAGCAGCTTCAGAAGCCTCTCGTACCAAAGATCCTTGGCGTTGGTGTCCACAGCAGCATCTCCTATTCTCTCAAGACCATTGTTTAGCTGATAAGATGCACAAATGAAACTTGCTACACCACAATCAAACGCTGTTACTACTACCGATCATACCAACATTTGTGTGCGTCTCTCTCTTAAAAACAATCATTCATGGATTAACATTTTCGGGGACTAAAAATTCGCATCGATAGATGTGGAAAAATGATAAATCGAGGAACATTGCATTTATTTTTTTATTGTTTAAATGTTGTTAAATGTTGGTCCAATTAATATGTAGTACATAAAATCCAATCATATTTAATGTTGGATTACAATAATGTAGTAATAAAGGTGTAGAGAACCAAAACTGGCCCGAACCTATTTGAAATCACTGTCTTACTATCTGTCCGGGATATATGCTTATGTACTAATTATGGTGATGGATTTTAAGGATTAGGTAAAGTATATTTATAGCAAGTGTACCCACATTTGAACGGAAGGAGAGTGTAAAATCATTTAGGAAAAACCACCCTCAGTACACCTGAAAGTGATTCAAACCACTATGTTCCCGTCATTGGCAGTCTTGTCTATTGTGAGTAGCACCTTATACCATGTGATCATTGAATCGTGTGAAACCATGTTAAAAATTCAAATCATTATCATAACTCGCCATGTCCATGTGATTATTGTTTATTTAATTTTATAAGTTTGAAAGTCAATTACACTATCTATATATGTTAAGTTTGTACATTCCAAGCACACACCAGCTTTTTTTTTCCAACCCAATATGGTTTATTGTGTACATAGTTTTGTAAGTGCTGGTGTAAGTGTTTTAACAGTAGGTTAAAAATCTCTTTACTTTGTTCGTGAGTGTCTTACAGTGTATTACTACCTATTTTATAATGAGTGAAATGTTTCTTTCCAACCTTGGCGAGGAAGAAAACAAAAAAGGAACCCTGGTACACGAAGGCTAATGTTAAGAAAACGGGTAAATAATATTTCTATATGCTATAATCTTTGTGTAGATTACCACTAATCTATCTTGGCCAGATCTAATAAAACCTACCTTATCTAAAACTAAACCTAAAATTAACTATACACTAATATAACTGTTTTTTGTTCCGCTCTTCACTGCTAACCTAACCTAACCTAACCTAAGAGCAGGGATGTCTAGTGAATATATTTATACCAATTTTTTTTTATAACAGAACAAATACAGGTGTGCTACCTTCAAGCACTGGCGGTTCAGACCTTTGGGGTTTGTTAAAGACCTGTTTTCTCCCTTATACCTTGTTGGTCAGGGATACCATTGTAGCAAAACTTTTTTTTTTCACAAGCTTTACAAAATGGTGTCTGGTTTGGTCAACCTTTTTGAGGGAGGTTTTAAAAATATGGTGGCCATTGGTTAAAAGTGATTTTATTTTACAAAGGAAAGGAAATGATTTTATATAAAATGTGCAAATGTCACCAGTGAAGATTTCAGTTACATGAAAGGTAAGTTACAACCTACCGCTATCTAAAACACCTTACCACCAAATAATGACAAATAAAAATAAAATGAGCTTTGTTTTTCTTCACTCACAGTTAACCAACACTTTTTTTACCAAACCAATCATTAGAAAAAGTTATTTTTTTCTTGCCAGCCACATGCACAAATGTCAAGTCAGTAAACTGATGTGCTCCTAACCATTTAATTTCCAATTTTTCTTGCAGTTTTTATGAAGAAAATTGAGTTTTTAATATAGGATTTACTTTACTTCTTGGGTCTTAACACATGCTAAAACACAGAAACATAAATGGAAAAACAAAATACAAACCACCATTATCGTTTAGCGAGCCTGATCGGACTGGTTCTATTCTCAACTGTAAAGCTTACAATGTAATGCTAAGGTAGGGGGTATCAATCTTGAGACATCTCACACTGGGCGTGGGTTCTTTTAGAGGGCCTGTCACAGCTGACCTGTGTCAGCTTCTAGATTCAGTCACTCGAGTGCTAGTACAGTCTTTGCGCTACAATTGGCGTGATGAATTAATAATTTTGACTGGGATACTGTATCACAAATCCAATACTTCACGGCTTCTAGAGAATGGTGCTCCATTTCGTATTCATGTTTTTCCAAAATATTTTATAGGATGAAAATAAAGAAAGAAAATTTTTTTTTTATGTTCAAAAAATGTGTTGGTGGGGCCCTGTGGCATCTAAGGACAGGCCAGGCCCCTGGTGGTTGGTCTATTTAAAAAAAAATTGTCCACTAAGTTTCCCCCAAATGTCCTTAGACCACTCTACTTCTCTCTAATGCACTCACATATAAACTACCTTAATGTTATTTGTGGCTGTGCTTATCTAAATTAGCTTGTACCACTCATGGTTCTATAGAATTGAGCATGGCTCTCCAAACTTATTGGTACGTGGACCACAAAACATATATTTGGGTCTAGTTGATGAAATCAGCATGATACTATTCAGAACGGCCAGTCATGTTTGATCAAAGTGATAGAATAGTCAATAAAATTATTAATTTTTAAAATTATATAGTATAGTTCGTGACTTTCTTTTTATAGCCCTCTGCCGGGAGATTTGGAACTATCTAAAAATTGTCACAGGCCGTTTTGATGTAGGTATACAGAGTGACACAAGCTGTGTCTTACACTGTGGTATGTCTTTAATCATATGGCGCCTGCGAAAAGGAGGGTTTGCAATCTCGATAGCTTTCTGGCTTGTTGTCTTAGGAGGAAGCACGCATGTGGACAGGAACTGGACATGTCATATAACATATTGTGTGGTTAAAAACTAACGAAGGGAAACATTTGTTTAAAAAAAAACTTGGGGCATATCTTGTGGTGGGCCGGATGTGAGTTACGGGCTGTAGTTTGTTGTTTGTTGTAGGCTGTTGTAGAATAAATTAATTAAAAACTTATACAGCCTCCCACACCACACATCTAATAATTATTATGTACAAAGTATCACTAACATATGGGGAAACAAAATTATATATGACTTAGCAATAACTTTTTTTTATAGAAATAATGAATCAACCTTAAAGTCAATCAAAGTGGACACACGGTCACATAGCTAGAGGCCACTCATTCTAATAAAGTACACTATGGACTTAATTGTATTCGGGGTTAGGGCACACACTATCTCAATAAATCCCTAATGGTCTTAAAACCTCTGGGTTAAAGAAGCTAAAAAGATAATTTAAATGTTGGAGAGTCTAGTATAAATGGTTACTTGTTATCGGTTTTATAACGCTTATGTATCAATGTACACAATAAATCTCATTAGGGATGAACACTTGAATTCCGGCCTGTACAAGTAGATCTTACCCACATGAATGAATAATATATAGCAAATTGTAAATCAGATATGTGTTATTACTTTAGCCTGTGTATTAGAGATGGGTAAGAAATCACCAATACCATATGATCACCGCTACTCTCAGTGATCCGATATCAAAAGTATCTGTGATTGAGATATCAGTGATCGCAGATACTCCATACTCGCATCGGAGCTGCTATTGTTTCTTCTAGACACTCGAGTAAATACTCGCTTTATGGTCCTTGTTTTTATTTTATTTTTTATTTTCTATCAGCTAATTGAAAATCAACCTTATTGACTGACATGATTTGTGTGTTATTTCTATTTAAAACACTTGATCTCGTAGAGCTCATATTTCCTAAACAGTATCAGATTGCTATGTAAAAATGGTTTAAATGTTTCATTCACATGCATTTTCAATACAAAATATATGTTAAGAACAAAATAGATAAGCAAGCTTATTAAGCGAATCACATTTCGGATTCTTTTTAAAAGTAGGCTACGGAAAAAAAAATTTTTTTTTGGTGATCCTATCCCCAAAATTGCAAATAATAAATTAAAATACGTAACAAAATGGAAAAAAAATAAATATAAATAAACCTTAATATTTTCTAGCATCTCTTAATTTAATGTTAAGTCTCAGTGCTGTGGTTATGAGTTTTATTCCTTTATATTTAAATTAGTTTATTTGCTTCTACTTTCTGGCATCTACTATTAGATGTACAATATTTAAAATAAAATAACACTACAACTATATAATATATGACCTGCATTCCAAACAACATTTTCTAAGCCAATCGCTATTATGTTATGTTAATTTTTACTGTCACATAAATTTTAATTGTAGTAAAACAGATCACTAAATAAATTACATATTTACAAGAGTTTCTCATAGTAGGTCAAATAAGTTTAAATATTGGTACTCAAGTTTTAACATAAAGTTTGTTGGATCACTAATTTTTCCCAAATTACATAAAATTTCACTATAAAATAATGGATTAAATTTTTTGCTTTCTCTTTTTTTTCAATTGTATGAAACTTCTTAGAAAACATACTTTTGTATTGACTGTACATTAGTCAGGCAACAAGAAATCCAGATGAAACCTGAAGATTGTCAATTGTCAATGTCTGTGCCGACAGGAAGAGCTTATGTTAGGCCTTTAAGTATAGAATTCCATTGCAAGCTGCCAAACTCCTGAGTAATTAGTTTTCATTCCAACCGATTGTCATGGGACTATTCGAGTAAATACCCAGTACTCGGGAATACTCTATACTCGAACAGTAGCTAAATACTAGCGTTGACTGTGCTTGGAAAGTGAAAAAATATTGGTCCACCAAGACACTGTGAACACAGGTCACAGTGAAAAATCACTGATATTTTAAAATCCCCGTCACTGTAGTCAATGATATCGTAAAATCAATATTTAGCCCATCTCTACTGTGTATGTATATATTATTAGTAGCAGGCATATTAGTACTGCAATGGTATTCTTTGATGGTGTAGCTATTTTAACTATGTTACAATATTTGGCTAATTGTGCTACTATATTCTATCTTCACCTCAAAGTGGTTTTTTTTTCCTATTAAAACTTTAGTTGAAGAGGTTATTTATTTATGCAGATGCATCATCCATTAATTTTATTTTAAGGATGTCCTTATCAAAATTTTAGTTGTTTTGGTTATATATTATGATCAGTGTATCTTTCCTCTTTAACTCTTAACTTAGTTTGCATTATATATCTAATTGATAATTGTTTCAGGTAATGTGTTGTATATTATACCTTCCACTGTTTTTTGTTTTAAGTTTAGTATATCTATTATTTTCTTCTCTTTGTTTGGTTATCTGTAAAGTTATATCATCTTCTCCAAAATGCTGCTTAGGGATTTTTTTTAAATTTCTTTATTTTTGTAATGTTCTCTTTGTTGTGTTATTTATTTAAATTGACAGCTCTATGTTGCGTCTACCCTCTTGCACGAAAGATGCCCCACAACACAGAAATTAGTCTTTACACTCTAATTTGTGAGCCTGTTCTACTTTTCCTTCTCCATCACCCAAACATTCTTACTATTTGTATGTATATTGTAATTATTTCTTTTTGTGTTATTGAATGTTTGTAACTTTAATGTAATAAGCTATTTGCTCGTTTTATAGACAAATAAAACAAACCAATAAAAGATGAACCAACTACTTATAAAATAGTGTTTCCTTAGGGTAAATTATGTGTCTTTGACTCTATAGATTTCCTGGTTTGTTTATTCCCAAATTTCATATCGACTGGGATATGGCCGACTAATTATTTCAGTTATGTAAATATAGACAGTTTGTGATGAAATATCAATATTCTATTCAGTTAACTCATCTATGATATTGATTATGGCAACCAAGGTCAATTATACAATTAACTAACTTGAACATGTTGTGTTGCTTTGATTATATTCTTCACCTTAATCGAGGTCATATAGTGTGCATGTTGGCAAACTGTTTAGGTTTAGCTGTAACAGAGGCTCTCAAGCAAATTTACAAAATTGTTACATTATGGTACCCTAAATTTTGAATCTAGTTTAATGATTATATTGAAATAATTATTTCTGCTTGGCTGTCGCTCTCCCAAGCTTCTCTTTTGATTAATTATAAAAAGGGGGCTATAGATGGAGATAAATTTGACGAGAGCTGAAGTAGGAGTGTTTACTTGATAATTCCATTAAACGATAAAAATAATTATTTCAATATCACTAAAATAGATTTTTAATTTAGGGCATAGCTCCAAAATGTCACGATTTTGTAAATTTATTTAGAGATATGCATAAGGTGAGGTTAATTTTAGGAGAAAAATAAACCACTTTTCTCCTAAAATTAACCTCACCTTTTGCATGTTTCTATTTATAGCTTTAAAAAAACTAGAATTAAAAAAAGGGGGGGGGAAATGGAAAGTTTTTTTATCACAAAATAAATGCACTGTTTTGTAACTTTTTTCACCCTACTAGTTTGCATCAAAGTTTGGTGTTTTACACTTTAATCCCAGAAACAGTAAACCCATCTTTTTGGACAGAGGGGAGACCGCTTATTTTGGCCTTTCAAAGCAATAAAGGTGAAAAACACCATAATTAGGTGTCACTTGGGATAAAAGAAGAATAGTGGTTAATATAGTCACCAGAAAAACTACAACTATTGTTTGGGAGGAACTAGGATAAGCTTGCCATTGATCCGACAGGCCTACTTTTTATCAGTGTATTTGTTTTTTTCTTGTAGAACTATTAAGGTGGAATACTATGGTGGAAAACAGTTCAAAACAAAATATAAAAAATAATATATATATTTCAACTTCTAAAGTTCATGCATGGGATTATTAAATTTTTTTTTTCTGACTAATAATGAAATCTGAAATGCCATGTTTGGTTGCTAGGATATAAAAAAATATGACAGTTATATTGAAAGTAAATTTCAGCCCTATACATTTTATTTCTTTACCCTAACAATGGGCCGCAAAAGCATAAATTAACAAGTTTGACCCCTTGGAACTCTCAAACTATAATGATTTGAAACTTACCGTTGTGGAACATACTACATGTCGCTCTGATGACTCGTTGGTCTAGACTGCAGGACCGTTCACTTTGCGTGCCTAGCTAGATGATGTCCGCTGTGGCCCGCATGCACCAAATGTTTCTAGACATTTACGAGTCTTCCCGACGTAACGAATGGTCAAGAAGAACTCACCAAGGTTGAGTAAGTATGGCCTACTGAGGCAAGATAGCAGGTATATGTCTGAATGCATACGGTGGAAGAATGGACTATCCTTCGCCAATATAATGGGCAAAGCGAAATGATTGGCTAACGCTCATGGCTACATTTTAAAAGTTTGTGTATGGATACTTAGACATGGTGCATTTTGATTGGCTTAATCCAATGATTCTCTCAGGAAGAGAATGTGTATATAAGATGGTGTTTGGACTAATCGTCACTTCTTGGCCCAACATCAGAACGTGATAGACAACATTTCTACGACTTTCAAAATGTAACAACTTTGAATTAAACTTTCACTGTAACCTTCCTAACATGTATATTGTGTATTCCCTTTTATTGCTGCTCTTCAAGCATTTAATTTATACTCTGGACTCCTTAATTATTTTTGAAACTTAAACATTGAACTCTAAACTGGAACTTTAATTTAGTAGTAAAATTTAACTTTGCATCATTTTGATAATATATGATTTGCCATCTTTTTTTTTTGTCTTTCCAGTAGTGAAACTTTTCTGGTAGGATATCTCTTGGTAAATGAAAGTCAATTAATATTTCGAATACTCAAGTTTGTAATATTAACTTACATTTCAATTAAATATTTAGGATTCTAAAGTAATTTGATTTTGTAATTTACTTAGAGCTGGTCTCATGACACTTGAATAAATATTAATCTGGTCAATAAGTTAAGTGTGTCTAAAGACTGCCAGATAAAATGTATTTATCCATCACATTTTTATCTGGAGGTTTAAGTACCTGATAACTTTTATCTGAAAGTTAAAATGGGTGTTGCCATAGCGACACATTGTTTTTCATGAGATATCGCCTATTAGAATCTGTTTTTAGGTTTAGTAGGCACAGGCACAGGTTCTAACTATTTATAAAGTTAGAACATTTAATTCACACTTTTATAAAAACTGATAGGCTATTTGTATAGCTTTATAAGAACAAATTATTTAAATGTGAGGACAATAAATGAAATTTTGTAAACGTTGTACAAAACTATCAACCACATTTATGCAGAAACCGAAATTAGTACTTACAAAACAACTTAGCTTTTGCACCCACGTGACGCCATCTGTTTCCTCGCACTTGTTTATCCACCATTATTTAACAAATGCTTAACATTGTAGCCACTAGCCAGGTTGTAGTGGTAGCAGCAGGGTTTATATGCATGAGCACACCAGTAAAAACAGAACCAACCTTGCATTTTCTGCATAAAGATATATTTATCCTAGAAATAGCTATTCGGCAGATGAATTCAGTTTATAATATGTGTAAAATATTTAAGTGGCTGATAACATTTATCTAGTCTCTAACTTGAACCTCCCGATAGCAATATTTATCCGGTAGTCATACGACCGGCCCTTAAATTGGTTGATGTTAACTGTCACAGAAGTCTTTTCCTTAAAGGTACTGTTTTTATGTAAAGACTTTTGATCTCAAGGTCATCAAAATTAGTTTTGTTCTATAAAATATCCGTTGTCAATTTCGCTTCATGTTATTATTTTGTTTAATTGTATGTGGGCTTTCTTCCAAAGTTCTTTGGCTATATTCACGCTTTGCTATTTATATTTAATTTATTTAATATATCACTCCCTTCCTGTATTATTTTCTGCCTTTTGACAAATAAATAAACTCTTAATTGTGTCTGCTTATATTTTTGTTTTAAGTAATTGGTGTCTCCCCCCCCCCTCCATTTGTGTATAATTAATGTTCTAAGTTGCCTATTCATAAAGTTGAGATTGCAACAGAAGACATTAACTCACTATTTATAGCTTTTATATGCTTGTTAAAACTGAGCAATTAAATTTTTACTAGCGAATGACCTTAACATTAACAAAACTAGGTGCACGAGTAAGAGGATATGTTAGCCGTTAAAGTGTAAAATAACTAGGTATTTCACGAATTACCTAACCGGGTTAGTTAAAAGTATGAAATTTATACATTTTTGCCAACAATAATTAGTTATTCCATGAAATAACTAGTTCTATAAATTAAGTGAGATAGTTGTATAAGTTTAAAATACCAATAAGTCTTATTTTTCATCTTTATTGAACAGTTGGGTGTCACATTGCTGTCAGGCTATGAATGTAAGAGAGACGAAAGTGGAGGCCTCGGGAATCAAGTTTGTGAGGAAACAAGAGTTTTGGTGTGCTATCGTTTAAGCTGCTCCTACTGTAACTTATTTTATAGGTTTATGTGGATGGACCTTAACACTAACTCTGGTTTAGAGTTTGAATCATCCAAGACATGTTAAACAACATGGCTCTGTCCTGGCATGTTGTCTAATATAAAAAACAAAGAATCTGTATAGTGATCTATCTTGTACGATAGTGTTTTTGTGTATGCATGTTTCACTGGTGTAAACACTTTTTCAAAAGACCCAACAAATTATGTAAATTGATTAGTTCTAAAATTGCAAGGTGGTCAGATAAAGAGCCACTTTTTAGCAAAAATGAACCAATCAATTATATAGGCTGACGAAATGAAAAGGGAAATTAGCAGATTCCAAATCTGCTAATCATGATTTTATGTATCTTTGACAGTTGCCAATGTAGCCCCTATTGCGTTTCAAAGGTACAAGGACGGAAGCAACACATTGTTGCTGTATCTTTGCACAACCCCCACTATTAGAGCAAGAAATCTTAGATTTCCCAGCAACTCACATTGTAAGAAAAACAACAATTACAGTTTGGGTTATGGCAGACCAAGAAAAAACAAACTATAGGGATAAATTAATAAAATCAATAGATTAAAACATTTGTTTTTTAGTTAAAAAACCAAATATAAATATTTGAAGTACAATTTATTTTACTGCTTGGAAATAAACTACATTCATTTTCTTGGAATATTTTGACAGTTAAAAAAATGACTATTTGTTTAATTTGAATATTCCCTTAATTAAAATATTAGAAAATTAACAAAACTGTTATATTAGCGTTCAGCATTACAAATTATTAGTTTAATTGGTGCAGAAAACCAGATAAGTATAAACATGTTTTTTAGGATGATTAAAACATAAGTAAGAGTAAAACAAAAAAATATATTTAATAGATAGATCCATATAAACAGCTACAGTACATATGACATATGACATAGTGACAAAATTATTCTCTTGAAAATACAGTAATTTTACCTGAAAGGAAAATAAAAACAGAGAATTATTAAAACAGTGAGGAATAACAATTAATTAGCAATACTATTTTATTTGATAAATCCAACATTGACTTACTATTCAGATTAGGAACGAGTGTAATGTTCAGTCTGGTCGCACACTTTGGAAGACGCCAGCCTGCTTCATCCGTTCAAATTCCTTGTCAATATCATAGTTCCTGAAAACACTTTCTATACAGTTTTCCTTTGACACAATCTAAATATAAATTTAATATTATTATCTCCTTAGTGACACATTTAGCCTCAATGCAAATTATTTTTTATCTTCCTCAGTTCTAAATTCTTGAGTTGCAATGTAAAATAGAAATATAATTTAATAGTAGGGTCTGTTTGCTAAGCTTGCCCTATAATTGTGCTGGGAGTAAGCTTTATAATTCTTCTGAAAGTGACCCCTTTGTTAACCTACCCCACAGAGGGTGACATCTTAGAGCAATAAAGATTACTGGATTATAGCATAATACGGCACACTATTACGGACAAAATATACCATTTTTCTTTTACATGCCAAAGTAATTTGCACCATAAATACACAAATAAAATGTGTCAATGTTCATAAGCCAAATAAAAATCCCCAATAATTTAGAATTTAAATTTATAACAAAATGGCTGGCTCTGTGAAATAAAATTGGTTCTGATATTTCCTTTCATTAGATTATGTATCTACTTTAAATAGTAGTAATTGGATTCAAACATGGCTAATAATTTAGAAAATTTAATCACATTCCTATTAGTTTATATTTTGAGACTTAATTTTATAAAAGTGTTTGTTGGTTACATGATGTCCTTGGATTCTTCATGGCCAATACAAAGCTGTTGTATTCATGGTTTCAAGATTTAAGTAATTATATTAAATTAATAACACTTTTTATATAAAAAAAGAAAACTTTGTGATTTCTCGCTAAACAAAACATATTAATTACTCATTACACCTACTCTTCTATTCCTGTTTGATTGTTGAGGAAATATTGTGTAGAAGTGAACACCTCTCACATCTCGACAAATTGAGGAGGGAGAGCAAGCTTCACTTTGTTCAACTGGCCTCGCTCGTGCTCATAAAAAACAGTCAAATCTGTTCTAGGAGCTCCACAACAATGGAAAATTAATATACGAGATCATCAAAGAAGAAGCCATATTGGACAGAGCGCTAGTGAGGTGTAAATAAATTTAGAGAAAACAATCTTTAAATAAAATATTTAAATAGATGGATAGAAAATAGAATATAATACACACACAATTTGGAAAAAATATAGGATAAAATTACAGCTTCCAATAAACCACATATTAAATTGTACATTTGATTTTTAATCCAAGAATATCATAGCCTCATAATTCCAAAATAAATAACCAAGAGGTGATTGCATGTGACTTTTTTTTTAATATATCTACTTTTTGTACAGGTTCCTATATTTTCCAGTAATTATTATAAAACAATTTGTTGCAAGAGTGACACCTTAAACTATTCAACCACCGACGTGGGTCATGTTATACTAAACAGGCACATAGCCAATGGAGAATGGTGGTGTATATACATGAAAACAAACGATCCATGAGAAAGTAAATGTAGCCAATTGGTATAAATAAAATATTAACATATTTTTAACAGCATGTTTCTTTATTAATGATGTCCAGCCAAACAATATTTTAAAATTCCCTGACTTTTCCTAATTGCTGGACACCCGGTAATATTCTAAACAGGAAAATAAAACTTACTTGTAAAACTCAGCGTATCTACGCTTTCGTGGCTCACACACCAGGAACTGGAAGGCTACCCCAGATGCAATACTTACAATTATTGCTATAGGTAGATGAAATTTAATAGAGGAGGCTAAGAGACCTTTCAACTGGGGCTTGGGCAGCTTGGCCACAACCTGGTCAGACATCTGTAACAGGAGATGGCCGACAGCCAAGCTTCAGTTACAGTATAGTTCATAAACATAACAAGACAAACAGAGAATAATTGGACTCAATATTATAATGTGTTTAGGAACATACAATCAAATGTATTTTTATTTAAAAAAAGTGACAGTATTATATCAGTGATGACAAGAAATATAAGTTTTTTATGGAACAAAATTTAACAATTTGTGTACGTCTATCAGAAATATGTGACTACCAATGTATAATATATGTTATATTTGTGGGCTTGCTCCCTATATGTTTTATCTTTTATTCAATACTATTGTTATGTAATCCTCCAAGGTGGTTCCTTCTGAAATTTTCTCCAATCGCCCCAATGTCAGATATCTGTATTTTTGGTAAATTTAAATAAACTAATTAAAAGAACAATATTACTACAATACCTCTGTCTAGTAATATTGTTCTTTGCATTGTAATGTAAGCTCATGAACATTCACCTTATTTAACATCTTTTTTTACAGAAATTTAAATGGTTTATTTGATCAATATTTTTCAAAATTTTAATTTATTTTATTAATATTAGTAAAGAATTTAATTTATTTAGGCATGTAAGGCTAGGTTAAGTTTGTTGGGTAATAACCAGGGTTGTGAAGTCAGTAAGCCTTCCGACTGCGAATCCTTTATTTTTCTAATTCCAACTTAAATTCCAACTCGGATACCTTCATAAATGGAGCTGTATATTCCCTAGTAATCAAATTAATTGACTACAGTAAAATGATTCAATGCAAATTACTTATGGGAAGCTTCTTTGACATTGTGAATGTATATTTAAATAAATTCGGTCCTAAATAATAAAAAAAATATAAAATATTTTTAAGTTTTTATTTTGAAACCAGAGTCAGTGCTCGTGGAAGGTTAGGCTAAATTCGCAGGGTAAGAATTGTGGTAATAAACATTAATTAATTATGACAAAATTACTTAATGTTTTCCTCGGTTGGGATAGCTTGAAATATTAGGAAAATGTTTGCAGATTAAAATACTTTTTAGTACCATGTTGTGACACTCTTTGAAACATTGGCATTCTAAATATTAACATTCTTCCGTGATTAAGGTGAGCTTTTTTTAATCTTTAAAATTAATTTAGGGATTATTTTATAATAAATTATTAATTTGGGGTGATGATACGCTGCATCTGTCCGGAAGAGAAATTAAACCACAAAGGTATATTATACATTTTGAAAACATTTAACTTATATCACATTTAATCAAAACTTGCCCAAATCATTTTCAGAAGAGCCACTTACCCATGGTCGTATGAGTTATAGCCATGATCCTACACAATAAAACTCTATTTAGGCCGCTTTATCCAGTTGATTTAAAAAAAAAAAGCATGAAAGATTAGGTCCAGCAAGTTAGGAAAGTAAAACAATAGATATAGGCCTATAAACATTGTAGCCTAATTTATTATTTCCATGACATCAATATATATCTCTCAGGACTTTCTGAATGGCTCTTTTGTTTAGTTGTAATGTGCAGTTGTTGCAGATGGTTCGTTACTTCGTAACAAGATAGATTTAGTTTAGGTTTTAGTCCAAGATCTTCATTAATGAAACAAAGATTTTTCAAGAACATACAGAGGCCTAGGCTTATCGATATGTCTAGTAATATTATTACAGTAAGTCCTCTTTATGTGGATCAATCCACAATGGAAATGACAGATTCTAGATTTCAAGGCCATGTTAAATAATATGGCTGAAAATGTCACTTAAGTTAATTAGTTTTTTTTAACTACTTTGTATTATTGGATTCTTCGTATTTTTCTGTTTGGGAAAATATCAATATTTTGTTAGGTTATTTTAAAAAGTCAAAATGGGAAAGATAATGGGTAAGCCCTACCATCCCGCAATATTGTGATGGTAGAAGATAAATAATATTAAATTTGTTAAAAGTATTAGATAGGAAAACAAATAAAGAATTGACCCTCTTTGGAGTCCTATTCCTAATTTTCTACACAGGATTTTGTTTTTAAACACGTCTTATTACCTGTTCAGGTTATACACAAATTAGACGTTCATTTGCAAGAGTTGTTTGATATGATAAATTGTGGTAATTTTATAGATTTTGCTTCTTAAAAAAACAGATTTAGTTTGGGAGACATTATGGTCAGCCGACCTCATTTCTTAGAGCAAGTTAATTTTTTGTATTTTGTAAAAATATATAATGCATATTATTAATTTGGTAGCCATAGTTTAAAAAATAGATAGTAGTAGAATATTAGGCCGGGGTTCTAACCGAATAGTCTACTTATGTGGCTGTACTTATGTGTTGATGGCTGCATTGGCAATCATGTGACCAAGTGTAGATCTGTACGAATAATCGCAGACTAGGTCTTGGTAACCATGGATACGAAAGCTATGAGCTATTTGGTTTTCTTGCGGCGTTGGTGCGGTGTTGGACCGGCAATTGTTTTAGTATTATCGTTTCTTCTGCTTGAGCACCGAATTACACAAATATTTCGTTTTCATTAGAGATAATAATGGCTTTTACATAGTTTCTAAGTTATTCGGTAGGAAGCAGCACCGTGGGCCCAAGTGTGTTGCCATTCGAATAGTTTGATGCAGTCTTCACTATGAAAACCGCGAGAAGTGTAAAATTATGAAGACTGCATCAAGTCAAGTGTACTTGACTATTCGTATACAGCCCTAATCTTTTGGTTCAAAGGGAATGGCTATGAAGCTATATGGAATTGTAGTTTAATGGTATTTAGTAACGATTTGAACCCCCAAAGCTCTTAGTAGAGCCCAAATTACGATTGCACACAAAACTTTTTAGCTCTTACGAAATAAAGAATTTTAAATTACCCTAGTATTAAACATTTGGAAAAAAAAGTTTATTTGGTCTGTTTAAGACATTATAAATAAAAGATAGAACTAAAGCACTCGGTTCTTTAAGTAGAAAATATAATTGCTTAAAAACTCCACATTTCTTATGACTCACCTTAAAGTTAATTAATCCTAAATTTAATGACCAAAGACTTTAGCTTACCTTACTTTGCTAATAACCTTGATAGGTAAAATGTCTACCACTCAGAGATAAGGGCTACAAATTACGGAGTTTAGATCCAGGGTTGCCAACCCTATAGCCTTGAGTGGTAGTATACGGACCTGAAATGGATTGTATGCATGATGCTAAAATAATAATAATCGTGCAGGTCCGTCACCTCTGAATGCAGGAACTGGCTGATATAGGCTGTTTACATGATACTAATTTTGATTTAATTTTATATAATATTTATATTGTGTGTAATATATATACATGCAATATTTTAATTGTTATATGTGTGTGTGTGTGTAATATCTTGCCGGCCAAAATAAATCCATTATATGAGTTGGTGTCATCTAGACTTCTATGAGTACGTATGAAAATAGGCATTCGTAGAATTGTTAGTTGATGGTTATGCTCCGGTGGAGGGTAAGAACGATAATGTGAGAGTAGAGTTTTTGAAAGGGCTCAATAAAGTATTTAATGCATATGAACCAGGTGAAAGAATTATCTTGTTAGGAGATATGAATGTATGGGTGTAAGAAAGGTATGATGATAACCATAGGCGTACGCTGTTAAGGGGTTCAGGGGGTTGAAACCCCCGAAATATTGGCAACATTAACTATATATATCAATATAATTGTGTATAGTCTCTTCTCCAGATAGCTTTCTACTGCGAATGTACTACATAATATAGAGTAACTCCTAGCTCTGTTTATGCTGTGTTTCAGTGGCGTAGCTAGGTCTGAAGCGCCCTGGAGCAGTTTAACTTGGGCGCCCCCCCCCCCCCCTTNTTGTTTCCATCCAAAAATTAACTGAACCATAACACCATATAAATTTAAGTAAACCTAACTGATTAAACTGACTTTAAAAGTAGCCTATGTTGGTGGTTTCTTATTATTCTTGTTCCATATAGAAAAGAAATTAAAAATTTATTTTCTTTTTGTGCATGGATTTACATTTACTGAAATGTATGTTATATTGAAATGCAACTCTGCTTAGCTTTTTACTTATACACAATATAACAACTAAAGTTTTGGAGTTTGGAACTAATAAAACAGAGTATTTTAATATAGATAACATTTGTCATTTATTGTTGATCACATAGAAAAAAAAAATTAATTTTTTTTAAATTTTTTTTTTTGAAAAGACAAAATTTTGTAGTGAAAATCTTTACAAATTGTTGGAGGAACTCAAAATTTCATATTAAATTTTCTTTCGTGATTTGGCACTTGCAAATTGTGAGATGGTGTCTTCTAAGTCTATATTTCTTGCTCTGGCTCGCTCGATGGAGATCGTTGCTAGAGAACTCAGACGCTCCTGCGACAATGTGCTACGAAGATAGCTTTTGATAATTTTCAGTTTTGAAAAGGATCTCTCAGCACTTGCGGATGTAACGGGCATTGTCAAAAAGATGAGGCACGCACTCACAACATCCCGGAAGCTGGCTCCAACTTGAGCACGCCCGTCTGAGCCATGCCACCCTGGAGCGACTGCTCCAGTCGCTCCTCTGTAGCTACGCCACTGCTGTGTTTACTTTGTAACCTTTATGCCTGCCCAATGCCAATGTCTACCTTCCCCAATAGTCACTAGGAACAGTTTTACAAGCAGCATGCGCACATTCTCTTGGTGTTCTGTTTTGTTTTCATGCTTGCTATGCGTGCACAGTGTTGTCTCCAAGATAAATATTATTCCATTAATCAGCACGGGCAGACTAAAATATTTGAACAATGTTTTAATAAATGGGCCTTTAATTGTTTTTTCTCTGTAATTTTTACGAAAGTTACAATAACTACAATGAAACGTAGTGGGACGCAAACTTCTCTTCTTAATTATATCAAGAAAAAGCATCAATATTATGAGTAATTGCTTTCCTTGTAACAATTGCTAACCTTGTAACAATATTAGGCAGACTAGTTCGAAAAGGCATAGTATTCGTTTCTGAATTAGGAGACTGAGAAGTTGAGGCTATTATGTCCTCTGGCTTGTTATTAGGAGAGGATGGTGGTGTTACCTTTAATCCTTAAAGCTCACCCATAGCATCACCAAAGCTCTCACCCTATCAGAGTGCCTAGGCCTAATATGAAGTGAGTTTCGTCTATACAGTTTTTCTTTTATACAAGATATGATCTGTTTTTCAATATCTTAACCACACTGCCCTCTTCCCAAAATCGCAGTTTTTTTGTTCCAAATAAATACATTATGCTCAGGGTTTAAAAAAATTGCTTACGGAAGCGAGCAGTTTTGTCATAATGTAACGATTGCCCTACTTTCGCAGTCACTGTATCATCAATAATTATTTCTGTCTTCAAGAGGCAGTCCTATACATGCAGTCTAGAATTGAGAGTGCAACTTTGAATAAGCTAAACAGGTGAGTATAAGATCCCTGCCACTGGGCTATTTCTATAATCCAGAAAGAAAAGTGGAAAGTCTCCACGGTCATATTGCGGCTTTTTTAACATCAATTTAACAATTCCAACCACTTTCTCAGCCAAACCATTGTTGCGAAGATAGTGAGGACTGGAGGTTACAAATTTAATATTCCATGATTGAGCAAACACTTTGAATTCATATGAGTCAAAAGGTTGGTTGTCAGGCATGAATTGTTTGGGAATCCCCAAAAGTGCAAAGATTGGTTTGAGCTTACTTATAGCAGTGAAAGCAGACTTACTCGGGACCTTCTCAGCCTCAATCCACAGAAAATGGTAGTCCACAATAACTAGATAGCTATCGCCATTATACTCCGCAAAATCAACAGCAACTTTAACAAAGGGTAAATATGGGATGTCATGAGGTTGCAGCGGGTCCTTTATTTTAGACCATTGAAACCGATTGCATGTTGTGCACGAAAGTATAACATTTTTCAAATCAGAGTTGATTCCTGGCCAATTGAAGCTGCAAGACACTTGAGCCTTGACTTTTTAAAAACTGAGGTGAATTGCATGAAGGGTCTCAAGGGTGAAGTGCCTCATTTTAAATGGAACTAATAGACGCTCATCATAGTAAAGAAACCAATCATGGACTGTGATGTCTTTTATGAGGGGAAAATAGTGATTCAGCTCTGAGCAATCTGATGACAATGACTTAAGCCAACCTTTAATGTAGTAATTAAAGACTTTGCTCAAAACAGAGTCCACAACTGTATTTTCCTTGTATTTTGCAAGTAAGGATGGTTGAACATTGGAAGTTGTCCCTATAACATGTACTATTTCATACATACTTTCATCTATAGATGAAGGAATAATTTTACAATTTCGGGATAATAAATCCGCTGTATGCATGTATTTGTCTGCTAAATACTTGAGTGTGAATGAATAGGGCAATAGTTTCAGCCTAAGGCAGTGGAGGCGATTATTGGTAATCTTACCAATTAATTTTACAATGATGGAGGAGAGTGGCTGATGATCTGAATGAACAGTTACAGCTTCGTGACCATACACGAAGTTATAGAACTTTTTGAATGCAAATGAGACAGCTAGCAACTCTTTTTCTACCTGAGCATAATTTTTCTCAGTGGTGGTAAGTGATCGTTAAGCATATGAAATGGGCTTGCCATCATGCATTAAAGTGGCACCAAGGACATATTGACTACTGTCAGCATGTATGTTGATGTGATTGGAGGGGTCAAAAGGAGTCAACAAGGCATGTTGTACTATATACTTTTTCAAAAGCTCTAACTGATTACTGTGGGAGGAATTCCAAGACCACTTGGAATTTTTTTTCAGAAGTTCACGGAATGGGGTGCAAATATCTGACAAGTGGGGCACAAATGGTTTTAGGTAGTTGATTGTTCCCAAAATACGCTGCAAATCCTTCCTTGAAGTAGGTACTTCTATGTCCTGGATAGCCTAACCCTAGTATCATCAAGACGAATTCCATCCTTATCAAATCCCAAACCCCAAAATTAACTTTATCCACAAAGAATTGAACATTTTCTGGGCTGAATACTATGTTATTTTCACGAGCAGCTTGTATAACCTGTTTAACCATTTTCTATAAGTCTTCCATTGTGTCTGCTCCACATAAAACATCCTCAAAATATACAACTACTCCCCAAATATTCCCAAAGTATTTATGAGTCATCTTTTGTAAGTACTCAGGAAGCACACTTAGTCCAAATGGGGCGCGTAAAACCGATAACATCCAAAGGGGGTGCTGAACGTACATAGACGAGCCGACTCTTCACAAAAATATTTTTATTGCTCATTTTAGAACTAATCTCTTCGATAGTGGGAATCAACACATAATATCGGACCAAATTTTCGTTAAGATCCTTATGATCTATGCACAGCCTTGTGGCCCCTGTTTATGTTTCTCTACAATAAGTAGATTATTTACCCATTCACCAGCTTCACAACATTCAATAATGCCACGCTGTTCAAGATCATCTAAATGCAGCTTAAGTTTACTTAACATTCTTAGGGGAGGGGAATTATGCAGGCTGGGCTGCTTTTAGGCATCTTTTTTAAATTTTAAATCAAGACCCTCTGGAAAAAAATCCAAGGTCATTAAAACATCCTTGTTTGAATTCCAGAAGTTTTGAAAATCAGGTATACTTTGAGCATTGAGAACCCCAACAACAATTTTTGTAATGAGATTGAGATTCACACAAGATGCAAGTAAAGTAAAGTAAGGGTACGGCTTTAACTGAATTGACAATAGTAAACACCAAGCTATGTGTTTTGTTTTCATAGACAACAGGAAGACCAATTTCACCAACCGGTGCAACCTCCAAAAGCTTCAATATGAATTTTAGGAGCACTTAGCCTAGAACTATAATCGGGTCCAATGGACTACAAATACCTTAAAGGAAGGATGTTAACTTCTGCCCCTGTGTATAATTTGAAAAGTACAGGTTTGCAGTTATTTAGCAATGATATGCACCAATGACGATTGGTACTTACAGAATTTATAATTGAAAGAGAACCTATATCTGAATAACCATAAACAGGGGGCAAAGAGTAACCATCAGTATATTGAAATTGACAAAAATAATTACACTCACCAACATATGAAGTCTGTTTAGCAACAAGACTATCAGCGTTCATAGCGTCTAGTTCAAAAGCATTACGACCACTAGAAAAACTATTTGTGGCAACACAATTTCTGACAAAATGGTTCACACCTCGGCATCGATTACATCGCTTATTAATAGCGGGACATGGCTGGTTAGGATGTTCATAACCACATCGATAACACGCTTTTCTAACAAACTTTTCACTAAACTTGTTTCTTGACACACCAAGATTTTATTTGGGGTAGGGACGTAACAGTTCAGTCTGCTGTAGATGGTTTCAACTTCTTGATTGTCCTGTTTTCTGAATGTGGCATCGATTCTGCACTTGGGAGGTTTGAGGGGTGGTTGTTTTCCTACTAACTTTAAATATATCACTCTGTGGGGATCCCCTTCCATCTACAATGGTTTTCAAGTTTTTGACTGCTAGCTCCACTGATTTGCAATATTCCACAACTTTATCTATGGTATTGTCCTCCCTAAGAAGGTGTAGTTTTATTGACTGTGATTTTACGCCCAATATTATTTGCGCACGCAGCAACTTGTCCTCCTGTTAACTAAATTCACAGGTGACCTGGTGTTTTGGGGTAAGGTGTCAGACTTCTATGCTGGCAGCCGGGGTTCAATCCTCGGTCCCGGCACAGATTTATCTGATTACCAAACCCTTCCTTCACCTCTGACAAGACATCTTGTGAATGTATGGAATGCCAGACTGCCACCGTGGTTCGGATTCCACGTTAAACTGTAGGTCCTTTATTTCATCTCACAATCATCCTACCACTACACATTAGCGTAAGTGCGTATAACCCGAATGGGTAGTAAGACGCGGTGCTAATAATAATAATAATAATAATAATAATAATAATAATAATAATAATAATAAACTAAATTCACAAGGCGTGGCAAGAGCTTTGAATTCTGCGTAGAAGTTTTAAAACGGTTCACCGAGACATTGTTTCCTTTAAAAAAAAATTGAACACAAGAATGGTTTCATTCTTCTTCGGAATACAGTGAGATGTAAGAACAGACAATATACCATTCACTCTTTCTTCTTCAGGTTTGATGGTAGTTAATGTTTTATAGAATCTGACAGCATCTCGTCCTAATAGGGTTTTTAGCCTGGCTATTTGCACACCTGAAGATTTTGTTACAGTCTCTGTCGCCTCAAAATATTCTGGAACTTCTTCCTGGAATTCATCGAAATTCTTCGCCAAATCCCTGGCCAGATTAAGTGACTTTGGTTTATTAAACTCCATATTGATAACGGCTTCTTTACAAGACAAGATAGTCGTATCCACAAATTTGAATCGCCAATAATTGATTCACTGCAGACACTACCGACCGTGCCATGTTTTATTATCACATACAAATTAACTTTCAGACATTGTCAGCAATTTCAAGACGTCTCATTTACATAAAGTACTAGCTATGAATAAATTATACATCAAGGTTATAAATAAATCCATGTTAGAACAAACACTAAAAGTATCGTACACAGTGAGGCCAACTGACCAGCAAAATCAACCCCCAGCTAAGTTGGACGCTACTATACAACTTATTAAACAGTATTGGCAAAATAAAAGCCCTCGCATCTCACAGACGAATGTGGTGTATGCCAGCTTGCGATAGTAAATGATCGTTCATATGTAGCTGACAATTTTAGAACGTCCATCCCAGATTTAGCCTTAAACTATGAGTGAAAAGTAGCTATGAGTACAGGTTGAATACTGGACAGATCAGTTGTAGAGCATGGGCATATTAAGCCAAATGTACTAGGCTCCATTCCCTTGCCTAGGCGCCATTTTTCAACTAATTTAAATTCATTGAATTGTGGTCTCCTCCATATGGGCATTGCTGTGATCACAATAATTTGCGACCTGTGTGTTTATATTTATGCATTGGATTCCAAAGTGATCGACAGCCAACCAGTTGACACAATTAAAATAAATATTTCAAACATTGGGTGTGTTAAATGGTTGGCACGAGTAGGACCAAGTAACAATTATCTATCTGATCGACAAAATGTTATCCAGCAGATTTGATTCGACGGTCGTGGCTGAGTTGGAGTGTAGTTTAATATAGCTCAGTAGTGAATGTTTCTGGGGAGCTATCTCATGGCAGAAAGATGACTGCGTTATTCTTCTTATTCATCCAAATATTACTGTGTGAGAATGTCCACGAAGCCCCATTCTTGTTCTTCCAGGGAAAAGGTTGGTTCCAAGGGTTTTGGTCTTAGGAAAAATGACATTGGGGCAGTTCCAGAGATTGGAGGGACTCTGGCAAGGATGGATGAGGGCTAGGGGTTTCTGGAAGGAGGGAATATATTTGGGTTTTGAGCTTGTGGTGCTGTTGAAAGGAGGAGGAGTTGGGGATATCCGGGGTGTTTTGGGGATGAAATCTCCTCTTGGATCTTCTTTCTTTCACGGGTTCCTGTTCCTTTCGCATGTTGAAACTATGAGTTGGCTGGACGAAGCTCTGGCAGGACGTGTTTCACGTTCTTAAAGTATAAGATAGGGCAGCCACCAAAGAAAGGGCAAAGCTCTTAATGAGCTTATAATATTCCTATGAAGACACTTGAGGAAGATGCTATCCAGAATGTCGAGTAACATTGTGTTATTTCTACATTCCGTTTGAAAACTAGTATTCTTTTCAATCCGCTCTTTATCTCTTTATTTCCAAACTTTATATATATATAGGGAGGGATTTACATTAAATCTGTCCGTGAGTTACAAGGCATTATATGCGAATATTACCGTTATCATTATTTCTAATTAACTATACTATTTACATTAACAAAAAAGGAAAAAGAATTGACCTATGTTAGTGCACCCTTGACATCCTGGAGTTTAGCTGGTGCACGCAATATAGCAGTATGGGTTGGCGTGAGCTGAGCTGGTCTCACTGCCTTGGTCGGAGACTTGTTAAAGCAACCGTTCTGGTTGGTTGGGGGAATAACAATGTAAACACATATTTGGAAGGCAAGGTGGGTCAGTGGCAATAGGACAAAGTGATATCCAGCCAATTCGTTAACACAAAAGGACCTAATGCTAGACATACGTCGAGATAAATCCAATTAAGAGTGGCCAATTAAATGACAAGTTAATACATTACGAACGAAGTTCCCAATAAACCAAGGATCCCAGGGTATACTCCCGTATCCGGGTATTATTTTTTTAACTATTATCAGTTATCTATAACCTAGGCTTGAGAATTATTGGGTCTATCTACAAAGCTCGTCTTTGTTTTTAAATAATTTGTGGATACAATAATGAAAAGCTCCTCAATCCAATAGGCTATCACTCACGACTGTACAATATCTTAAAGTAGTAAATTCAAGCTTTACGAAAAGATAATTACAAGCCTACAGCACATAATGTTATTTGTAGCAATCATTTCACTCAATAATGTCATAAATTACGACCTGATAAGGTCTATCATGTTTTTGTCCCGATCCCCTCGATTACAAAGCCCACTATTTTGAATTTGGGGACACATTATAACATAAATATTCATCATAATCCCAAGGCCTAATAATTTCACAATCATTATAATTTCTATATAAGAAAATAAAGTAAGTATTATTATTATTATTATTATTATCATCACAGCGTCTTACTACCCGTTCGGACTATACGCACTTACGCTAATGTGTAATGGTAGGGTGATTGTGAGATTAAATGGAGGACCTACAGTTTAACGTGGAATCCGAACCACGGTGAAGGCTTGGCATTAAGTATAAATAATAAATAAAGTCAATCACTAGTAATAACAAACTATTTTAAGCTATTATTTAGAATTAAATAGTAATATTTTATACGATATCAAATATTTAATTCTAGTGGTATTCATTATTGTGGTAATGAGAAATATGTAAACTATTAATATAAGGAACACATTTAAATTGTTATATGCAATTAAAATTTGATAGATATAAACATATTTTGGTCAATTAGTCAAGATAAGTTGATGGAGTGTAAAATAAATTTATTAAAATAAGAGTCAAAATTGATTATGAATTATCAAGTCAACTATCACATATTTGAAAACCAGTATATACACATTATGAAAAATCTTTGGTAAGTTTTGCAGGTACAGTATGTGTATAATATGTGTCTAACAACTGGATACAGCTAGAGTTTGAGGGTCATTTACTTGAATATTTTTTATATTTAATTTAAATTGTTAGCGGTATCTAGACCAAATTTGTAGTTGTTGTCAACTAAGACATAATGAGCGCCGTGCCATAGCTTGAGTTATATAGTTCATCTTCAAACACTGTCAAAAACTTATTATGTAGCTTGTTGCAGCTTCTTTGTCTTTCATGGAAAACTTTTTTTTTTTATAAATGTAGTGAGTTTGGTCGGTTTGTTGGATATCCTGTTTAAAGAATAAACTTCCATATTCAAAAGGTTCAATGCAACTCAAGTTAATATTATACAAAGCAAAAGAAATAACGTATATTACTTTGTTGTAATTTTAGCAAGTAATTTTCCTTACAAGGTAACTTTCTAATAAATATAGCTATAGTTAACTCTTTCTTATCTATTCAATTATTGATAGATCCCACAAGTTTTAAGTTTTCCATAATGTAAGTTTGTGCTTGTATATGGTTTTAATAAAGCTAATCATATAACAAGGAGAAAATCAATATATAAATCTATTCTATTTAAATGAAATGTATCAAAAACTATTTATTATTGAATTTTAGTCCATCAATATAGTAAAGATAAGTTATTATTGTTTTTGAATTTAAACTAGGCCTATACAATTCCACACACTTGACTCTTCGTGTGAACACTATTTTAAATTATACTTAAATGTAAATTTATATTAGAGATATGTTAAGAAATAGCCCTATATATTTTAACATAATATTATGTGTAGTACCATTTGTGTAAAGGAGATAAAGTGACCAACAATTGAATTCTATTTGGTACTTCTTCTCACTAACCAGCTCAGTTTTACAGAAAACTACACCAAACTAAATACATGGGCTTACATTGTACATCCACTAATTGTGTCACAAATTATATATTTTTATTATTTATTCATTACCAAATTCTTGATGGTCCCTCTGATGGTTGGTTGCCCCTATATAGCAGTAACTTATCATCTGGCCTCGTTTCATAATCCTGATGGCCTAGGTAAATTCCAATTAGGTAGGGCCTATTTACATTTGTCCATGTTTTAAAAATTAATTAATATTATTTTTATGTCGTGGTTTAATACATTGATTATTATTACAAATTGAATCCAGAAAATTAATATAGGTAATAAATTACATCCGGGGTTAGACTAGGGACTTCAAAAGGGTGCAGATCTTGGATTTTCAGAGGGCGTAAACTATTATTACGAACTCTAATAAATATTATTGGTTATTGCAAGGACTTCCAAAATAAAATTAATTTTCTTTTTCTTATGTGAGTCAAGGCATTATTGAATATTTCGAATTTCATAGATTAGTTTTAATAAATACACTATAAAGAAACATTCACGGGATAAGAGAATTTAATTTAAGAAATCATCTAGCATTTAAGGAACAAATTGTAAAATATATTATACTATATCCGTGGCAAGGATCCTTGGACTATTTGGATACAGCCTGTCTCAACAACATCCGTCCTGAGCAAACTGGCTTTGTCTCCGAGAAAAGGAAGGGTAGATATCACNCCCCGCAAACATTTAGAATATAATAATACGTCTGATGTTATTACAAGTCAAAAAAAGTTCATTATAGAAATTAGAAATGGAAAAGTGTGTGTGAGAGAGAGAGAGAGAACGTTTTGATCAAAACTTATTCAGAGGAATGTGTTACGATCTCAGTAAGGTTTTGTGGGTACGAACTTGAATGCCCACGAGAGGCTCCCCTTACTAACAAAACTTAGTAATTAAACAATAGTTTTTGTTGTCTGGTAACTTAATTTTCTTAATTCTTACCACAGCAACAAAAAATTACGCAGGCGCCAAAAAATTACACACTTATAAAATGAACACCAAACGCTATCACTCACGACGTGAACACAACTAAACAGCTGATCACCGCTCCAATTGCAGCCACGTGACACGGCCAAACGGACCACTAAGAAGTATGCCTTCTCTCCCGCTATCACCGGGCACCAATCACCCCTTGTTGTTAAACATCCCCTACCCTCTAAATCTGTACTCGGATTTAATTTCGCCTTTACGGTTCCACTTTGTCTTGATTATTAGAATCTTGTTTAAAATTTAAATTTCTTATTTTAATAATTTCCATTTTTTTTCGCGCAGAGGAAGGGCGATTCTGGGCCGAGGACCAATGGGCCAGTCCGAGACTGATTACATATTTATAATAATAATATTAGCACCGCGTCTTACTACCCGTTCGGGTTATACGCTTTAAGTACTAACCACGCTAATGGATTAGGAATTGGGAAAGTTGAATTAGAGGAAGTGAACCCGCATTTGCGTGGAGGGAGAGTCGAAAGCCATTTATGAAAAATCACCCCCAGTTCACCCGACCGAGATTAGAACCTCGATCTCCCCGTCCTCAGAAGTCGAGCTCAACACAACTAGCGCGTTAGCCAACTACGCCACCGAGGCGAGTCATATTTATAAGTATACCAAACAGCATTATCAATCAGTACACTACCAAACTGTTCAAGAGAGGGACACATTGCGCTGCACATTTTCTTAAAAAAGGATTGGCCTCAAGATATTGTAAACCAATTTACTTACACCTTTACAGTTCTTTGAATATAAACATAATATACGGCACTTTTAGTCTAGAAACCTCCCTTTATTTCAACTGATAAGTGAGGGGATTTGCCATCAAGTATAGTTTGTATCTATAATAATGTTTATTGTTATCAAAGTTAGGCCTATTCATGCTGGAAATTTTTCAGATGGAGTCTTAATTGATTCAAAATTAATTTATTAAAGAAAATAGTAATATATTTGTATTTAAAAATTTGTACTTAAAGGAAAAGAAAACATAAAAAAAAAGTTTTACAACAGTGCCCACTCTAAAGTGTGTAGTACAACAATAAATCATTTTCAAAAATTAAACTTTACTACTTATATATTTTGTAATTTTGAAAGTGTTTTAGAATGAATTTTCATCAGAATTGTTATATTCTATTGTGAATACTGATTTTAAAATGTGAACTTAAGCCAGGAGATTAAAATAGTTATTGGACAAATATGATGTTGTTTGCATTAGACTTAAGGACAACCTCTACAGGAAGTTCGAGATTTGATCAAAGCTGGATATTAATCACTGTGTGTTTTCCATCCTCTATACATGTTAATGTGGTTGCACTTGAGGGACCCAAAATACACTGCCTCTCCTTTATATCTCTGGTCCATCACATCGCTTTTCTCCCGCCACATTGTCTTCTATTTCCGGCTGTGCTGTAGAACAAATAGGAATGAATGTGTTTTGGGACAAGTGCCTGTCCTTTATATCTCTGGTCCATCACATCGCTTTTCTACCCGCCATATTGTCTTCTATTTCCCCGGCTGTGCTGTAGAACAAATAGGAATGAATGTGTTTTGGGACAAGTGCCTGTCCTTTATATCTCTGGTCCATCACATCGCTTTCCTCCCGCCATATTGTCTTCTATTTCCCCGACTGTGCTGTAGAACAAATAGGAATGAATGTGTTTTGGGACGAGTGGTTATCCTGTATATCTCTGGTCCATCACATCGCTTTTCTCCCGCCACATTGTCTTCTATTTCCCCGACTGTGATGTAGAACAAATAGGAATGAATGTGTTTTGACCGGCAAGAATTAGTACATATTTTTTAAATTATGTAGCACCGCGCCTTATTACCCGTTCGGCGCCTAAGTACTAATTACGCTAATGGTTTAGGAATTGGGAAGGTTGAATGCAGAGGAAGTGAACCCACATTTGCGTGTTGGGAGAGTGGAAAACCATTTATGAAAAACCACCCCTAGTTCACCCGAGCGAGATTCAAACCTCGATTTCCCCGTCCTCAGCAGTCTAGCTCAACAAGCTATTAGCGCATTAGCTAACCACGATAACCCGAACGGGTAGTAAGACACTGTGTTGATAATAATAAGGTGCTAATAATAATAATAATAATAATAATAATGTTTTTTTAACCATCATATCGAAGCGAAAGAATGAAAGCGGTTCCTCATTCAGGCATGAGAACCTCAGACAGCCAAACTCTCAAATCAATATGAATATAATATGTTCTTGTTGGACACAGATGTCTAAGAGCTTTACCACTGAAGAGAAACTAAGAAAGCCGGTAATGCGCCATTTTATCCGGAGCCAAGCTAGAGTCCATCTTGCGATCGCTGTTTCGATCAGCGCTATCACTGGAGTGTTGTACAAGTTGCTTGTATGCGACCCACGCAAAAAACGCTATGCGGATTTTTACAGGCAAGTTTCTCTAAATAATACACAAACATATCACTAATCTTTATTGCTTTGAGAAATATATTGTAAGATTGGGTCAGAAATTATGTACGCCTTTTTTATTTGTAGTCAACAATTAATTATATAATATTATTATTTTATTAATATTATTCTATAGGTATTAGGTGTTAGATAAGGTTCTTCCTATGAAAATTGGTTTATAACTTAACAATGTGTAGGAACATAAATTAAACTTTCTGCCATGTTTTTATTCATCTTTTTGTGAGATCATAACTTTCATTTTTATCCATTTGGTAGCTACCCAAGAACACAGTTATAAATTCAAGGATATTAACTAGTTTGAATAAGAGGAAGTGCACCATCATTTGTCTTATTTAAACAACTAACCTCAATACACAGCTTGCTGTATTGGTCAATAACACTATCCATGTGGTAATTTCCTATCAGAGCCATAATATGATTGTGATTAGCTGTGTATTGATCCAGTTCTCTAGTACATCTTAACAAATACTAAACAGGTAGTAACTGACAGTTAACAGAAGATGTGAAAACGGTTAACAGAAAAACATAGTTAAAACAAATTGTTTGATGTGAAAATTTTGAGTGTCAAAAGTGACAACAATTCAACATATTATGTTCTGGCGAATGGCTACATGGTGATTTAAAAATGATTAGTCAGTGGTCAGTGATGTCACAATAGATGGTATAGGGAGACCTAATGGATTTTGATCAATGTGTGATGTCCCAGAACCAAGAATCAAAATAAAAGAAGGTATAACATTTTGGAACCGACCCAAAACTAGCTGTGATGTTCTTGTGTTGGGTTACAGCAACTACGATTTGGAGAAAGAGTTTGAACGTATGCGGAACGCGGGTGTGTTCCAAAGTGTTGCTCCTGACGAGGAAGAGGAAGACGACTAGTGACCTATCCCAATAATCCAAGCTTGGCCTCAAAGATTGTGGTAGCTCACAACAGTATTTTAAAACGATTATAATTTAATTGAAGTTACAATGTTTAAAATGTTTCTTTCCGCCAAGAATTGAATTAAAATTTAAGTAAGAATTTTGCAGCACCAGAAACTATTTATTTGCCGCAATGATAAAATAAACTTTTATCATTAATTAATTAATAAAACCAGATATTATATTTATTCATATAAATATAATGCACTTTAAAACATAATTATTTAATTTATTTATAAACTAAAATGTTACAAAAATTATAAATGGTTGTTTTAATTTTTTTTAATTTATGACCTAATAAAATATTTAATTATTAGTAACTGTATACTCATGTTACCAGATTGGTGGGTTGGGGGGTTGGGCGAGAGGGGAGAAGTTATGTTCTGTATTTACATTCTTAGTCCATTTAATCAATGATACAAATATACATTTTTACTACTCTTGGGTCGTTGTAAACATCGTGAACATAAAGACCGTTTTTCCTTCGAAAGGTTAATATTAGAGTATGAAAAACTATAGACCATTTTCTGTAGGAAGGGATAGTTATAGGACGTGTGATAATGAGGTGGTGTTTTATCAGTGCACGTGACGGTTTGTCGCTCAGGAAGGTTTCTTTCCCCGCCCCGTCCCGGGCGTAACCCCCGGTTCAAGCTCTGTCCGCTCCACACCCCCGACATGTTGAACCCCCGGTTACCCTAAACCGAGCCTCAAGACATGTTGATTGATAATTTATAATTAATTGTTGATTATCGATGATTGATTATCGGTGCACGGCGCTGTTTCTAGC
>CABFVZ010001251.1:0-21968 GCA_902151445.1 Timema monikensis
ATGAATAATTAGCGGAATAATTAGCGACGTCCAGAACAACAGGCTGACGTCAGGGCTGACCTGACTCAAGCTGGGCTATTACTACTCGAGTGTATACTATAATAAATAAACATAAATGCCTTCCTGAAATAAGTAAAAGTTCAGTGTGTCACCCAACATTTGGTCACTATCTTGAATGCTTAGGTTAACTTTAAAAAATAGATGACTAGAACGAGGAGACTAAAGGTCAACATTTTCAACTGAAAGGAAAAAAGATACACTTAAGGTATACCATGTGAATTCAAGTTTTACGAAAAACCAATGGAACCAAATGAAGTAAAACCACTGACTGAGATGGGGTGGCATGTATGGGTGATTACAACAGTGTGCACAACATTTTAGTTGGGAAACCTAAAGATACAAGGCCTTGCTGGGAGGATAATGTGACAATGTATTAATTTGAAGTAAGTTGTGGTGTCAGCTTAGGGATTGGATGGAGATGTCTCAAGATACGGAGGACTGGAGAGCTTACGTTCTGGCGGTCATCAAATTTAGAGTTCATTATGAACAAAGAGTTAATTACATCACCATAGAGGTTTTTAAAAATGTCCAAAATGGGGATCTTATCAATTATTAATTAAAAATAATTAACGTATTAACTCTTTTAAGCGTTTACTAGGAAATTTTAACAATAAGAAAATTAGAAGTGTGCATCTTAAAGAAAAAGTTAAACTTGACAAAATATACCCTTTCCCCTTTATAGTTCAAATTGCGTAGCTTTCAAGAATGTTATATCAGGTATCATTCAGCGTGGTTATATTGTAATGGCAACTTCTCGGTTATAGTGGCAACCTCTCCCATCTCAAATATAACTTTAAAACTGTTCACTGTAGCAACTTTAAACTAAATAAAACAAAACTAAAGAATGAATCATAATATTAATTCGTCTTCGGTTTAAATATTATGTTAATTTGAATACTTGTTCCTAACTTTCATTGTAAGATTCCTCATAATGTAATTAACTTTGACTTGCTTGGCTGTAAATTAGCTCTTATTTCTAAGAGCTCAGATCTACAATTGAAGAGCTGATGAGTGGTCTGGTTACTAATGAGCAAAATGTAGTCTACCCGTGCTGTAAAATCAACATGTCGTGAATATTTGGTGAGTTTAAGTTTAGATGGCTATATAAATTTTACTTGGTCATTTGGAAACTCGTGAAAATTTTATACCTAAGATTATGATAGATCTTGAATATTTTCAAACTTAAAAATTAAGTTTTATAATTATGTCTATCTACCTGGGTTACAGCAGAAATTGATCGATGTATTTCGTACAAACTTGAGATTTATATATTATATGATCATACCTCTAGGTTAAACAGTGGTTTTAATTATCAATATAAAGAATGAATACAGTTTATTTGAAACCTGATTTTTATGAAAATTTAAAATTTATCGAAAATTAATTTAATAACTTTCTTTAAAATGATCATTTAGATATTAATTACCATAATAAATAAATTACACTCAAATTATTTGTTTGTCCCAAAAACAAAAATGTATTGTAATTTATCATGTAAACACTAACCAGTTGTCTGTGCTGAACCAAATTTAGGGCACAGGCAAAGAATGGGGAAAATAACTTTACACACTTATACAGGACCTGTATATATATCAAACCTCAGATTGAAATATGATAGAAGTGCATTAGTTCGGATTCATGATTGTCTAACAGATGGCAGCACTAGCTTAATTTGAGTTAAAATTGGACTTAGCCCCTTTTACCTGTATTTATTTATTTATTTAGCACCACGTCTTACCAACCGTTCGGGTTGTACGCTTATGTACGAATTACGTTAACGGGTTAGGAATTTCAAAGGTTGAAATTAGAAGTGAACCCACATTTTCGTGTGGGAAATACTGAAAAAAACATTTAGGGAAAACCACCCCCAGTTCACCCTGCCGACATTCGAACCTCGATTTCTCCACCCTCAGCAGTCTAGCTCAACAAGAAACTAGCGCAATAGATCACGTACGCCACCGAAGCGGGGTTTTACCCTGTCCTTTGTACACTGAGATTAATTGAATTTTTTCTCAAATAATCAAGTGTAGTATGTTATTTATAAATTAAAACACTTCCAAGCATTTTGAAAAAAAAATCATTGAAGCCATTTTCTTAAAATTTTGAATTTCCTAAACGAATTATGAGTAATCAGTGACTACCCTTATTTTTATATCTATAACCAAAATCCCAAAATCACGTTCAACTATCATCATATAACATTTGAACCAAAGCCATCAAACATTTCGCCCCAAGTGCAGATAAAATGGTTATAACCATTATTTTGAGATAGAAGGCACATCAAACGTCAAGTTCTATCATAACCTCGGGATATGTGGTTATTTGGTCAGATATTTGCGCTCTTTGGCTACAATATTTGTATTATTATTAGCACCGCGTCTTACTACCCGTCCGGGTTATACGCACTTATGCTAATGTGTAATGGTAGGGTGATTGTGAGATGAAATAACCACGGTGGAGGCCTGGCATTCCCCACATTCACAAGATGTCTTGTCAGAGGTGAAGGAAGGGTTTGGAAATCAGATAAATCTGTGCGAGGATCGAGGATTGAACCCCGGACCTCCAGCACAGAAGTCTGACACCTTACCCCTAGACCACCCTACTTAGGCTACAATAGTTATATACTTGAGAAATTACAAAGTAATAAAAGGTTTGTTTGCACATTACTGATTTAAATTAATTAATGTGGTGCGTCAATATAATTAAAAATAATAATTAATATATAAAAACCAAACATAGACAGTTTTAACGCGGAAAGTTTCAACCAAGAATAGGAAGATAAGTTTGGTGACTAAATATCCCTTTATTGAAAATAATAAAATGTTATAATATTAGCTATTATAATAATTTAAAAGGCACAGGCGTAAAAGAGGGAAGTCCCCTACACACATTTTCCAAGATGACAACTTTGATATCTCAAACCCCATAAGTACCCCAGCAAATAGATTATTTTTAAAATTAATTTAAATTTGACAACTACTTCTTTTAACCATAAAATAAAGTTTATTAGAAAGATATCATTATTGTCTAACAGATGGCAGGACCAACTCAATTTGAGTTAAATTTGGACTTTCCTCATTTCCCCCCTATACCAGGGATTTCCAGACTGTGCGTCGCGACGCCCTGGGGCGTCACCGGTCTTGGTTCGGGGGTCGTGACTATAGGTAAAAACTAAAACTTATAATGCAAAGTGAAATGAAACGTGTATATTTTCAATACGTGTGTTTGTACATATTTTAAAGAATGGAATACATCATAAAAGCAAACATATGCCTACTATAATTCCTTCTTATTCAGTTATTTAATTTTGTTTTAATTTTCTATTTTTACTTTTAAAATAATACAAGCTAGTAATGTAAATGGGAATTTACTTTTGTTTAAATGCCACCAAATCGAATTTGGGCATTTAAAAAAATGGGTATAGGGGGGGTCGCATGGAAAATCTGACATGTGAAGGGCGGCACAGCCTCAAAAAAGTTTGGGAACCCCTGCTCTATATCCTTAATTTATACTATTGATACTACAAATAATAATAAAATTAAAAACATGACATATTATAGGTGTGCACAGTGGCGGCTCGTATCTAAAATTAGTGGGGTGCAGCTCCAGAAGAATTTTAACCTTGGTTTTAAAATTGTGTAAAAGGAAAAAAAAATTATAAAAGGAAAATGTATTCAGGAACTTGATATAATCTTAACAAAAAAACTAAACATGTTTTTACCTACTTTAACCTTAATTGTTACAGTTCATTTAAAAATGAAATCCATTCTTCTTGTTTTAATTTGCGCAGAGAGTTCAATAATTTTCTATCTGATCTCTGAATAAAAATTGAGGAAATTTTTCTCCATTGAAAGTACTGCAAGCACATTTAGTCTTTATGTTAAATAAAAGAACCGGAAAAGAATGAATCAAATAGAATAGCTGGAAGCAGAATAATAATCTAATTCTACACTCTTCTACACTTTATCACATTCAAGAATATGGTACACGGTTTTTAAGCACAACAAACGCTGAGTAAAAAAATTAATTCCTTCCACCATCACGCCAGAGCCGGCACTGCGAGAGCAACAGTGCTCTCTCTACCTGGCAGTCCCGCCTTCCTCCCCACCACCTCCTATGTGCGCATGCGCACAACAGTCAAACACCACGTCGCTGGCACTGTGAAGTGCATAGTTCCATACAAAGATTTTTGTATCTTTTTCATAAGCTGGGAGATTGCTACTTAAGTACTGACATTAAGCTTAAGGAATATATATTGTACTACAAAAATAAATAAAAAAGGACTCATTATATTAAATGTTATCGATAGTAGCAAGTGGAAATAGGGGGTGCTGCAGTTCCGCAGTGCCTATACACGAGCCGCCACTGGGTGTGCATATAATTTAGGAATACGCCCTTCTAAATCAAGAATCTAATCAAGATCAACTTAAATTTGCTTTAATAGTTGTACTACACTAGTATAAAGATATAAGCGATTTAGGTTTAGGTTGGTTGACACGCTGAGTGACTGCTATATTACTTCGGCACAACACTACTAGAAGTTTGACGACCCCTGAGCTAAACCATAGTGTAAAAAAATCAAGGCAAGCTTACTACCTTTCAGGGTGAAGTTTAAATGACCTAAATATTTACATTTCCTTAGAATGACGTGTGTTTATGGCCCTCTATTATTTTATCTTGATAACACATCCCAATAAAGTTTATATCATTATACAATTTGACAAACAATTTACCACAAAATAAACGTTGTTTTAATGGTTGATCGCTCATGTAGTGAGTAGACTCTGCGTGGACTTATTCTACCCCCCCCAACATCCGTTGATACGAACTAAAGACACCGCAGCCAATTATTAGGCACTCTATGTAGTTGGATGAAGTTTACGTTTCCTAAACAACCACTTAGCAAGCTGTTTACGAATACAAAAAACTGTTCACTCTATCAGAAATTAAAGGGCTTCATATTTAAATTATATTAATAAATGTTTTCTAAAAAACCTGTTGGTATTGTTTTGTTTCCATGCGAACGGTGGTAGATCTACCTGGACATATTGCACTATGGTCCTATCTTATAAGCTGTACCATAGTGGAATAATGCAAGGTAGCAGTCTTACCTTGAAGAATTACACTACTACCCTAACTTATAAGCTGCGACATAGTGGAACCAAGCAAGGTAAGTTTTCTACTTTTCAAAGTAAACGAAGCCTCATCTGTGTTTGAAATTTATTTGCTCCATAAAATACATTTATGGATCAAGTAAATTACTACCTATCACAAATTCAAAATTCATTTTATATTGGAGATACAAAACATGATCATAGATATTAAAATGCACTCTTATTTAAGTTTTGTAGACAATCACAGACCTAAAATTTAATATTATTGTTTCCTCTTATAAATAATCAAAATGAATAGATGCAAAAATACGTTTTAGGAATTCGCGTTTGAAGTAGCGATAAGCTTAATCATGTGTGTTTATATTAATGTAGTGTAGTTTTATATGACAAGAACATTGACTAAACCTATTAAATCATTGAATGTCCTCATTAATGTAGTAAAACATTATTGTTGTTATCTTGTTTTATTTGGATACGTTTAATGTATGCATTGTTACTATGTACACTTCATTTGCTAAGAAGGTAACCAAGCTTGGCTTGACAGGTTACGTTATGGTGTGGCTTATAAGATAGGGCTATATACAAGACTGCTACCATCTGTGGTGAAAAAAAATAATCGTGATAACACTTTTAAATGAACAGAAAAAGTTATCTTCAAAATGACAGATATTCAACCGTTGTTGATATCACCGTGTGAAGAAAGTTAAACTCTAGGTTTTTACTGGAGAATTATTTGTTGGCCAACACAATGTTTTGCTATAAGAACTGTAAAAACACTGACATTTTCTCGCGTCCCCTTCACTTCCACCTAAGGATCCTCTAGAGTTTTAGGAGAGTCCTGCCACTCCCCCCCTCCCCCCCGCACCCCACTGGAAACACGCCTAGAACCACACAACAGAATGTCGATAGCCGCTACTCAGGCGAGAAGACAAATCTCCAATACAAGGGATTGTACTTAGAGTGAATGGAGAGTACCCGTGATTATCGTATCATCACCACTCTAAAGAGTCTGTTCACGATAGCATTATACCTGAATGATAGATCGAAAATAATATATTTATGTTTTAGGTTGCCAACACTTGTAAAAGATCACTGTTTTGTTATAAATGTAAAGATCTTTAATTACTTGTTATATATTACATTTAAAATAACGTAAACTTAAGTTTTCTCATACTATTTCATTTTTTTTAAATAATTTCTTTTTATCCAACTCAAAACAATATTTTAAACATAATTAAAAGTACTTATTTTTCGTTTTGGAACGTTACTGATTTTGTGTAATATAGTGCACACATCAATATCTTCTAATACAGGCATCGTATTTACTTGGAAAAGAGAAAATACTTGTAATTTTTTTAAATATATAATAAATTATTTTATGATTATTGTATCGTATTTTGAAATATTTAACCGAATAAAATATTTTCATCAACTGCGTGGGTGCATCATTGTAAAAAACTTGTTTACCGTCATGTTCAATCATATGGTTTAAATTCATTAGTCACCATTTTGAAGCTATGTCTGTTAGAAGTTTTTTTGAAAGTGGTGTTAATATTTTTTTAAGTGGAATAAAACGATAAATAAACTTTGTATCCGTATTCAAATAAATATATAAATAATATTGACTTAAATTACTGTGGTTAACTATCACATTAATATATTACAATCTGTTTTCATGACAGTCATCCAAAGTGATAGATGTCAGCTGTTGGCGTAGTGATATATTAAGGATTACTTCTAGTAACATTTCGAGCTCTCATTCAGGTAAACTAAGGTCGTGAATGAATTATACACGCAGTAGCAGTGTTTCCTAAACTGTGGGGCACAAAGCAGGGGTGGCGCAAGGGCAGGGCGAGCTAGGTGGGAGCCCGGGGTGTCACAAAGAACACCAACCTAACCTAACCTAACATTACTTTGGAATGATATGAAAATAATCTCCAGACCTTACAACTCCAAACCTAACGTTACATGGGAGTAATGCTAAACATAAGACCATTTAACTTTTTATACTAACATGAAACTTGACATTAGTGGTAATTTTTTTGGTCAATAAAATTAGATATAGTGTCACTTTTTAAAAGTTAATTTACATCCGCCATCTTGAAAAACTGCGCCCCAAAATAGTATTTTGTTATTATTTGTTAAATCATTAATTATATCAAAATTAAAGAGGCGAACATTGTCTACAAAACATGTTCTAATAGTTTTCTTTGTAATCCTAATCATTTTAGTAGTGAAACGTTTTTATTACTGTATGATGGCCATTTATGGAGTTTCTCCTTCAGATTATTTTCATGTCACACCTAGGTTACGATAGGTTTGGAGTTGCTAGGTTTGGCATAGGCGTAGGGAAAATTTAATTTGGGGGCCGGGAAGGAGAAGAAACAAAAAAGTATTTTTTGAACTTTCTAACCTCTTCTCCCAGTTAAGGTTAGAAAAATGGATGCTCCTAGAAGCTATTTGAAGTGGTCCTCACTTAGAGAATTTTTGAAAATCCTACTCCTTCAACAGCCATTTAGAATATTGGTCTCCACGAAATATTTTGAAAATCATATACTTATAGAAGATATTTGGAGCAGTTCTATTTAGGCAAATATTTGAAAATTGGACGTCTCTTAAAGCTATTTTAAGAAGTGTTCACCAGATTAATTTTTTTATAAAACTTAAATTCCCTAGAATTTATATGAAATGGTGCTCACCCAGAATTTTTTTGGAGTTTGGACTACCCTAGAAGCTGTTTGGATTGGTCCTCTCCTGGTTTGTTTTTCCTAATATGCCCAGGCTACGTTAAGTTTTGAGTTGTTAGTTTTGGGGATTATCTTCATATTATCCTATTATCCCCGTTTAATAAGGGGGCGCCAAAATGCAATCCCGCCCGGGTACAAAATTAACCTTGGGCCACCTCTGGTGCAAGGTGTCCACAAAGGAGACATTAACATATTTTGTTCTAGTACGTTCAGCGGTTAGCGAACCGTTAGTTCAAAACAAACAAATAAAACACATGTACTGAATCGTCAGTTTATGAAAGATTCACTCGTCATGATCCGAGAAATAAAAACAGTGATCGAAGAGTTGAGGACAGGGGAGGAGTTAATTGATAGTGAGCTATACATTCCTTGTACTCATCACAAGATTGTGTCAGGGTGATACAATCTAGCAGATTAAGGTGGTCAGGACATGCAGCGGGAATGGAAGAATCTAGAACCTTGTTCAAAGTATTGACTGGCAAACACAATGGAAAGAGAGCAGTGGGAAGACCTAGACGCAGATGTGAGGATAGCATTAGAATGGTCCTGAAAGAGATAGGGTGTAATGAGGTGGACTGGATAGGATTAGCTCAAGATAGGGATATGATGTAATGAGGTGGACTGGATATAACTAGTTCAAGATAGGAATATGATGTAATGAGGTGGACTGGATATAACTAGTTCAAGATAGGAATAGGATGTAATGAGGTGGACTGGATATAACTAGTTCAAGATAGAGGTAGGATGTAATGAGATGGACTGGATAGGACTAGCTCAAGATAGGGATATGATGTAATGAGGTAGACTGGATAGAACTAGTTAAATATAGGGATATGATGTAATGAAGAGGACTGGATAGGACTAGGGTGATACAGCCCCCTCATAACACCCTATACTTATCTTGAGCTAGTTCTATCCAGTCCACCTCATTTCTTTTCAAACCAAATACCTTCCTAAGCCCCTTGTTCTCTAATCCCCTAAGTTTGTTTTCGTCATGTAAGGTAAGAGACCACGTCTCACATCTATAGAAAATTGATTGGTCCTGTAGCTCTCGCCCTTAGAAATTATCATGTACTGATATAATCAGTCGGTTCAAAAAGTGCACTTAAATACCTCAAATAAATAAATAATTAGTAAAACTGTAAGCCGTTAGATGGACATTTATATAAATAGTTCCCTAATTCAATCAGGGCTGGGCCATTGGACGAACCTAGGCAGTTAGCTATATTGCAAGGATTATAGGGGAGGCACTGGTTAGTGTTTAAACAATTTAATTATTTAAATTATAAATAACCCGCCTCGGTGGCGTAGTTGGCTAACGCGCTTGTCGTGTTTAGCTCGACTGCTGAGGACGGGGAGATCGAGGTTCGAATCTCGGTCGGGTGAACTGGGGTTGGTTTTTCCTAAATGGTTTTCCATTCTCCCTCCACGCAAATGCGGGTTCACTTCCTCTAATTCAACCTTCCCAATTCCTAATCCATTAGCGTAATTAGTACTTAAAGCGTATAACCCGAACGGGTAGTAAGACGAGGTGCTAAATATTATTATTATTAAATTATAAATAACACTCCCTTACAATTTTTATGTTTAGTAAAAAGCTAAAACATTAAAAAAGAAAGGCTCTATTTTCACTTTCGGGTAATGTTCGAACTGTTGGGAAAGTGATTTATATGTCATTCTTGCAAACACCAAACATAATAAACAACTACAAAACTATCACCTCCTCATACATGTAGCGGGTAGTATTTTCTGGTACACTGGCCCCCCGCCACGCCTCTCTTCAGGTTGCGGAGCGGGGAGTCCCTACTTGCGGTATAAAAACAGCTGCTTCCGCTCTCTACTGATCAATGTTTAATAGTGAGGTTTGCCTGCGGAGAGATTTGTAATTAAATTCAAATTTGAAAAAAAAAAAGTTTATAACTGGTGGTTTGGTCTTTATTGCTCTGCGAGCTCTCCAACACTTTAGGATAGTGCCAAACTGTAAGTAGGAGAAATAATGAGGATTATGGGGATGTGTTGACAAGTCAAAGTGAACTAAACATCTTGCCTGAAGGGCCTCGTCTAACTGTGACGTCACGGCAGGTCAAGAAAGAATTACCGGTTTAATCAGCAAGTTTTAAAGATACACCGTTGAAACAAAAACAATAAATTCTTTAATAAGTCTAAAAATAGTACTACAGTGTCACAACATTATTATTTTTATATTGAAATAATTTTATCATAAACGTGTTTTTTTAACAATCCTCTACAACTTAGGCTATTTGGTTTGCTCATGAAAATGTCCTGTAGGAGTCTTCCTGCCAGGATGTAGATTGAAAAAGTCCTTGGTAGCAAATGTATATCTAGAATAGGAAATAAGAAAAATGTAAATTTAAAAAGCAAGTTAATGTTTTCAAGGAGTAAATAGAATAGTAAGTGTGTAAACTCGTCAGAGAAAGAGGGTAAGTGTTCGCAGCTGATAAACAACCAGTCTCTCAGGGTGAACTGCTCATTATCTTCCCTTTCTTTCTATCTCGTACATTGGTGTCTAAGTGTGATAGCGCTTAAATGAAAAATGAAAGACGAGTATCTTAACGACGTTACCTTCTTGGAGATTTAGGAGCTATTTTGCGAAGCGGGTTGCATCTTAATTTGACGGACCTACGTCAAATTAAGATGCAACCCGCTTCGCAAAATAGCTCCTAAATCTCCAAGAAGGTAACGTCGTTAAGATACTCGTCTTTCATTTGTTTTGAAGATTCTTTGCCTTCTCACATAAGAGAATCAAATGTTTTTGTTTTACTTTCTTGTATAGATAAAGTATTGTAATATTGAACATTTTTACCCCCGTGATTTCAACGTTTTATTTGCCCCATAATTAAAAAATATATATATTACAATTCTGTATCACCATATCTAGATTAAAACACATTAATTAACATAATAATAGAGTCACGAAAATGTGTCAGAGGCTAAACTTTAATACCAGGATTGTTTTATATTAAAAAGGTATGTCATTACGCGTATCAAACGTACTTCTAAAACTTCCAATCAGAAAAAGGTTCAGGGATAGCAGCTCTCATACATTGTATTTCCCTCCCAAAGAAAATCTCTGGGTACAGCACTGGTCCTTTAAAATATTTTTTATATATCTCGGGATACAGGACTATTTAATTAATCTATGTCTAAGGCCTCACGTCGCCATAATTCTATTTACTCATGTGTGGTGGTTTGTATTTAAGAATGGAGTAACCTCGCCTGCTAGTTAGCGAGTGCTTATTCATAAGAAACAGAGTAAATGGCGATAGAGCGTGGATATAATTAAATACACTTATCTTTACTCTACCTTCTAACTATTAATTCAAGATTTACAACGGTGGAGTGATTCCGACAGACTGATAACTCTAAGAGTTCAATAATCTATTCGACAACCTTCATTTATTCCTAGTTTAAATTTCTTAGCCATATTTTGTAATAATTCAAATTGGAAACGAAATCGTTTATTTACAATCGCCATGCGTAAAAGCTAATACTAATATTATGAAAGCTTTCTATCAAACAATCAATTGAACAATGTTTGTAATCTACATCAGCATTCAATTATTGGAGACAAAGCAATGCGTTATTGAGTGGGTCGATACATCGCAGAGTTGCGTTATTGAGTGGGTCGATACATCGCAGAGTTGCGTTATTAACAGTATATGTAGCATTTTTGGTAAAGTTTATTTATATATATAGTTTAGGACACGAAATATTAATTGCAGCGTTCAAACACCTAGTTGACCATATTATTTTATAGCTGATGATTAGTGATTAAGTACTTACTTACAGTAATCTAAAACAAGGAGCTTAAGAAGTTCCATAAAACACCAAATCACGACTTTTGTAGGTAGGGTCAATATATATATCGTGGTAGACGATATATCGCCACTTCCAAAATCGTTGATATCAGTATCTCGATGTAAATATTAAACCAGTTTTAAGTGATATATCGCCCAGCCCTATTCACTGGCACAGCCAGGATTCATATGAGGGGGGGAAGGTTTCACTGACCAAATAAGTGGGGTCCAATGGTTTTTCAGGCGGGAAAATTTGAAAATTTAAGTACTGCAAAATGCAAATGCATTAAAAGAAATACACTAAGATCCAGAATAATTTAAACTTTATAAAAATGGTCATGAACACATTTTTATTCATGAATACTACTAGAATATACAAACTTGCAAGTTTCAATAAATTGTATTTTTGGAATTTGATTTATAAAATTATTTTTTGAGCTAAAATTTGAAATATCTAATAAGCAACTTGCACTAACTCTTAATTCACAAAATCACTTTTGAACTAATTCACTTTAGTCTTATGTTAATTTTCCTTGGCTCCAGAGGAAGTTCATTGAGAACTTCATCCTCCCCGTGTGGAAAGATCATATCTGGCCAGAACTGGTCCATTTCTGTCATTTCCCCACAAGGGTCCGTAACTGACACCTCTGGATGTACAGTACATGAAGCCCATTAAGTCTGTCTTCATTTGTAGAGTTCCTCAAGTATGATACCAACAGCTTTAGGGACGAGAAAGAGGTAGGTGGGTAACGACGCCTGGGGAGGGTGGGGGGTACAACCCTGAAACAACCCCCAGCCCCCATGGCTGCGCCAGTGGCCCTATTGATAACCGTGTTTTGAAATATTTGTATCATACTCTGGTATATACTCTATGATAAAGTAGGTACGATTCTGTCTACCATTTATTATTTCCTAAGTGATTCTTCACTCTCCTTCACCGCATCAATACGTGACTCAACGAGTTTGTTTATGTTATCAACACTTTAATCCAAACACGTAATCAATTCGTTTATCAGAATTAAAAACTTTTATAACTAATTTAAACACGTCACAATTTTTGTTAAAAGTCACGAACAAAATATTTGCCAAAAATCTATACAGAGGAACTGTTAGGTGAAATAAAATCTAGAATAAGGAATTTGACCCAAATTAGACCTGCTATAAAAAAAACTGAAGCTTCCGTCCAATCTCGGTACTTTGTCGGTCTTTCATAAAGAACCAAAAGCTTCTGACCCGTTGATTAGAAAAGGCTAGGATCCAATATGCTCCACTAAAATAGAATCACCCGCTTTGGTGGCCACATGGTCTAGGGCATCAATCTCGCAACAAACTTAACTGCTGATGACGGGGAGATCGTGCTTCGATCTCGGTCGGGGGTATTGAGAGTGGTTTTCCCCTATAGTATTTCCCACTACATCTGTCTACACTTCCTCTAAATTCAACCTTTTTCATCCAGAACCCATTATTGTAATTATAACACAGGCATTTGGCCCCGTGGTATAATGGTCTGTGCATCTGAGTTCCGGGTTTGATTCCCGACTGGTACCTTGGGTCTTTTCACCTTAAAGGGAATGATCCTAACGGTCATCAGGGTTTGGTTAATTAGGCTTAAGTTATGTTAAAACTCTCACCGGCTCCACAACTTCATATTCCGCAACGATCTGTCACCAGAGGGGCTAATAGTTTACACATAAGGCGACTGAACATGAATACATCCCTCCCGGTCATAAATTTCATACAATAAATAATTATAAAATATGATAAGACTATCAGGCGTTCGTATGGTTAGGTTGAAGTTATATTTCAATTTATTTACGTTGACTTAAGCTGGTCATAAGCCAAGCTCAAAATGATTTCATTCTCTTTCTGCGATATATATTTCTGTTATTATCTATATTTATTGAGCGAGACATTAAATAACCCTATTTAATTATTTTTTTAGAAAAAACATTGGCATGTTTTGTAGTGTGTAAATATTTTAGCACCATATCTTACTACGCGTTCTCTTTATACGCTAATGTAATAATTACGTTAATGGTGTTAGGGATTAGTATGGATATATTTATAAGAAGTGCACCCGAATTTTCGTGGAGCGAGAGTGGAAAACACCCCCCAATACACTCGAACAGTATTCTAACCTTGATCTCCCCATCAACTGCAGTCTGGTCTACTGCAAGAGTAGCACGTTAGACCACCAAAGTAGTTCAATGTGTAAATTAGATCAGGAACTTCGAATACGTTTAAATACAAGCTATAACTAGAGTCCATTCGCCTTAGGAATGGTGGTAAGTGAATATTATCAAATGTTACCAAATCTACTCCCAATATCCATTCGCAAACTCATATGATCCACACGAATATGCGACAAATGGTACCAGCGACATTTCGCACCACTCAGGGGGATGGCTACCTGAGAAGGGTCTATTAATGACTTTTAAACATTTACGATGCAACAAATGGTACCACTTCTATCTATTTAGCAAAAAAAAAGCTAATATGTGCAAGCAAGGCTCATTACTGTATTACTGGATAGTAGATAGCTAAGATTATTATTATTATTATTATTATTATTATCACCGCGTATTACTACCCATTCGGGTTAGACGCACTTACGCTAGTGTGTAATGGTAGGGTGGTTGTGAGATGAAATGAAGGACCTACAGTTTAATGTGGAATCCAAACCACGGTGGAGGCCTGGCATTCCCGATAGCTAAGAGAATGTCCTAATTTCAGTTAGTATAAAAATAAATAGTGAGTTAAGTTATATAAGATTAAGTTAGGTTAGGTCAAGTTAGGTTAGGTCAAGTTATGTTAGCTTAGGTTTGGTTAGGTTCGATTAAGCTAGATTTAAAATACTAGGAATGCTCCACTACCATTGCCATTCTTTTTGATACGTGGCTTTGCATCTCAGAGGCATTTTACACACTAATTAAATTAAATTCACCCGAATGAATTTAAAACTGAGGCCTGGTACATCTTCCCATCAAGTGGCACGAAATATCACGAAACATCTAGTGGCACAAAATGTCGCGAAACATCAAGTGGTACGAAATGTCGCGAAAAATAAAGTGGTACGAAATGTCGCGAGAAATAAAGTGGTACTAAATGTCGCGAGAAATAAAGTGGTACGAAATGTCGCGAAAAATCGAGCGGTACGAAATGTCACGAAAAATCGAGCGGTACGAAATGTCGCGAAAAATCAAGCGGTACGAAATGTCGCGAAAAATCAAGCGGTGCGAAATGTCGCGAGAAATCAAGCGGTACGAAATGTCGCGAGAAATCAAGCGGTACGAAATGTCGAGAAACATCAAGTGTTACGAAATGTCGAGAAACATCAAGTGTTACGAAATGTCACGAAACATCTAGTGGTACGAAATGTCACGAAACATCTAGTGGTACGAAATGTCACGAAACATCTAGTGGTACGAAATGTCACGAAACATTTAGTGGTACGAAATTTCGCGAAAAATCAAGTGGTGCGAAATGTCATGAAAAATCAAGCGGTACGAAATGTCGCGAGAAATCAAGCGGTACGAAATGTCGAGAAACATCAAGTGGTACGAAATGTCGAGAAACATCAAGTGGTACAAAATGTCACGAAAAATCAAGTGGTACGAAATGTCGCGAAAAATCGAGTGGTACAAAATGTCGCGAAAAATCAAGTGGTACGAATGTCGAGAAACATCAAATGGTACGAAATGTCGCGACACATTAAGTGGTATGAAATGTCACAAACATTAAGTGTTACGAAATTGTCGCTGGTACCATTTGTCGGGATATCGATCTACACCGTCAAAAAAGTTAAATTCCTTAAGATTTTTCGATGACCTATTTAAATGCTGAATGGTTTTTCGAATAGTTTAATTATATTGTGACCAGTTTCAGCGGACACATGGTCTAAGGCGTCACTCACATAAAAGACTTGACTGCCAATAATGGGGGGATCGGGGTTCTAATCCCGGTCGTGTGTAATCAAGGGGATTCTTAATAAATGTTTTTCCACTATTCCTTTATGAAAATGTGAATACATTTAATCTAAATTCAATCTTACTCATCCCTAATAAATTATCGTAATTAGTAATTAGGCGTATAAGCCAGAAGCGTGGATATATGTATATTGTGTTAGTCTTACACTTCAGCTTAGTAGATATCGCCAAACTAAGGATCCCTGGTTCATTTCCTGGTATGATCAAAAAATATATATTTAGTAAAATTGGTCTTTCCTTTCACAATGATAAATTAACGGCTGGGGGTTGGGGGTTGTGTCTGTTCTAGATTTAAGCTAGCATATAAGTCATGTGCTGACATAATTAGTCGGTTTAGAAAGTACACGTTAAATACATCAAATAAATAGAAAATTATTCTGTTACCTGCTTCGGTGGTCACGTGGTCTTGGGCGCTACTCTCCAAGTTAGACTGCCGATGACAGAGAGAGATTCAAATCTTAGTTTTTCAAAATGTTTTTCCACTCTCCCTCCACGCAAATGTAGGAAAACTTGCTCTAAATATAACCTTTCTAATCCCTAAAGCCATTATCGTAATTAGTATATAAGCGTATATCCCGGACGTTTAGTAAGAACTGGTACTAAATCTGTTCAAGTTGCTAATGGCCGCTAAACTGGCATCAAATCTAAGTAAATAAATAAGTTCCTTTTCGCCCTGTGTAGGGATAATGGAGTCAAGCTATGCATGGCTAGCTGTTAACTGTCAAATATACCTTCAGTTCGCTCCAGTGAGAACCTAGCCAGGCTTGAAGGAATGGTCATTTCTACTCCACTAATAGGATGGAATATTCGATAGACAACAGCCCTACAGGGAACGTCACATGCTCTTTACACATACTTGTGGCCAGATAAGCGATCAAAGTGACTGACCAGTAATCATTGGGCAGATTCTCTCTATCAAGCTATTAGTAAACATACAAAGTTTACTGGGTATATTAATATATGGCAATATATTTCTAAAATTTATCACCAAAATTGAAGGATTTAAAATTCTTTTAAGCTTGCAATTTTGTATAAATAACCATTATTGAAAATATGAGAAAATTACACAAATCTTTAAGTGCAAAGTCCTAGCCAATAAAATATATACTACTTGTAAACCCCCCCCCCTCTTCTATCTTTGCGCGTGAGCCTAAAATCTGTCAGTGGGTTCGTAATTGACTTGGCTTTTAAAGAGGTTTATTAATACTACTATATCTATTACAAATGTGAGATTAGAAGTGAAGCTAGAATGAAATAACTTAAAGAATATTAGGAAGCGTGTGACCAAACGAGGTGTTTATGAGGTTTACCCAATGGCCTGTCTGACTCCTAGGTGGTCCCATACACGGTTGCCGAATCAGGTTCCTTGGGCTCGAGTGACAGCCCCCAAGACTGGTACTGATGAACCGGCGTCTTAGCCCTCGTAGCCCCAAAACGGGCAGAATGACCCCTAGCCTACAATGTTCTGTAGTCAGCCCCGAGGGGCTCCATCCCCCTCATTTTAACCGGGCCTGGTTTATTGCTGAGGAATGCTGACAACACTTTTGTGGTCAGCTCCTATAGTTTACTTGTTTATAGAATAATCATAACAACCTCGCAACGCTCGTGTGGTAATTCGCAGCTCATACCATACAATATTACACAAACACACCTTCCAAGTGAGGCCGTGGGGTTACAACTTATTCTATGGCACTAGGAACTCAAGAGTTTATTGCAACACTTACAAAAGTATGACAGCTATCCATATCTTGAACTAGTTCTATCCAGTCCACCTCATTACACCCTATCTCTCGCAGGACCATTCTAATGCTATCCTCACATCTCCGTCTAAGTCTTCCCAATGGTTTATTGCCATTGGGTTTGCCAGTCAATACTTTGAACAAGGTCTTAGATTCTTCCATTGACGCTGCATAACCTAACCCCCGCAACCTGAAAAAGTTGACTATCTTAACAATGTCTGGCGATGAGCACAGACTATGTAACTCATTATGTAACTTCCTCCAATCTTCATTATCTTCATTATCTTTTGGACCAAGCATTTTACCAAATAGCCCACTTTGTTTTCGAACATCCCAAATTTCTTGCCGTCATGTAAGTTAGAAGACTAAGTTCCACAAGGGTAAAGAACAACCTGTTTTATAAACAAGTTTTGGAATTATACTAAATATAAATACATTAAAATCATGATTGAGGCTACTGTGGTTTATATTATATAGGAAATAAAATTAAGTCTTTACAATTACAAGCTTCAACTGCTGGATAACTTAGAAATTAATCTTAATTACTGGATTAAAGTAAACGATTAATTTTGAAGAAATAAAGCTAATAATCATACAAACGAGGCGATCTTAAAAGTTAACTATTAAGCAATAATTTCAATTTACTTGCGGTATTTATCATGCACTTTCTGAACTGACTGATTATTTAAGTACAAGAGAATTTTCTGTGAGTGAAAGCTAAAGTGCCTACCAATTTTTTTGTGAAATATATTTTCAAAAACCTCCCAGGATTATTTTACATACCACGATCGACGGCTTTACTACCCCTCCGAAGGAAGTTGTGCAACGAATTTTTATCGCTCAAGAAAAATCCATTGAGCCCTACTGGGTTAGAACCCACGAGCATCAGATCTTGAGACGAGCAATTTACCCCACGAGGTCAAGTAAACAAACATTTTTATTTACCATATAACCCTTCATACAAAGTTAAACTTGTAATAATCATAGCAAAACAATCTAACGTCAGCCAAAGTCGTAATTGGACCGTTTTGAAGGTTGATCGGAGGTCACTGGTAAGCCAAGACACGTCGGTTTCTTGGATTACCACCATCACTGTATTATGAGATTGTTATTCAATATTACCCGCCTCGGTGGCGTAGTTGGCTAACGCTCTTGTTGTGTTAAGCCCGACTGCTGAGGACAGGGAGATCGAGGTTCGAATCTCGGTCGGGTGAGCTGGGGATGGTGTTTCCTAAATGGTTTTCCATTCTCCTCCACGCAAATGCGGGTTCACTTCCTTTAATTCAACCTTCCCAATTCCTAATCCATTAGCGTAATTAGTACTTAAGCGTATAACCCGAACGGGTAGTAAGACGCGGTGCTAAATAATAATAATCAATATTTATTAATTGATAGAGTGTACCAATAAAAAGACTAGCACGAAAAAAATCCTGATATTATAATAAATACAAAATATGTTCAAAGAAACTTTGCATGCGATAGCAATTCTAAATTAAAAATAGTCTCATTTATGTAAAATTTTAATTATAAATGTATACACTTTTTTAATGTATTTTTAAGGAAGAAAATCTAAAATTAAGGCTTCTTTGTAACGCATAGGAACAAAGTAATATAGGGGAGGTAATTAATTATACACACCAATAAAAGCTTTTTACTTTATTTTTTAATCCACGTACTTTTTTCTATGTTTTAGTAAGGATGGATAATCATCAAGAGCATCATCCCCGATTTTAATGAGAGGAACTCTTTGATATAATAATTAATCAATTAATCAACGGAATCCTTTGGCATGATAATGAAGAAGTGACCTTGGGAAAGTGCAGCTGAGAATAGCTACAGCTAATGTCGAAGGAAAACACCATATCATTAAAATGTTTACTTATTTTAATTATGTACTAAATTTAGTAAAAGAGTAAAATTATTTAAATAAATTGGCTTAAGGTCGGGTTGTAAGGGGAAGCGAGTTAAGCTCAGTGTTTTTTGCAGTTTTTTTTTTAGAAAAACTAGTTTTGGTCAAAATAAATGGAATATTGCTCCTGTACAACCATAAATTTTAATCGTCTTCACACGGTGATATCAACAGATGTTGAATATCTCTGAAGGGTGTCCTAAAATTTAATTACAACTTTTTCTCTTCATTTAAAAGTTTCTCAACTAATGCCGCTATGCTCATGCTGGATATTCAACAATTGTTGATATCACCATATAAAGAAAATTAAACTCTTTGTTTCTACTGGCCTAATTTTTGATTTATTTTGACTTTAAAATATTTTTCTAACAAAATTGTAAAAACTGACTTTTTATCATCTTCCCTACACCCACACCATAATGTACTTTCTTGGAATAGTTTACGTAAACTAACTTAACTTCAGTACCAATAACACATTATAGCGATAATATCTATTCTTATCTTTACCTATTATTCCCTAACCTAACCTGACCTAACCTAGTGTAATATAACCCTGTTTATGCCTATCAACTGGTTTTTATTTCTTATTTCTTAATTATTTTGTACACCAAGTCTTAATACCCGTTCGTGCAATCCACATATATACAAAAACGTGATAGGGGTGATTAAGGTAGGCCTATAAATGAGATGAAATATACCCACATTTACATGTAAGGAGAGTGAGGAGCCACTTAGGTAAAGTTACCTCACTACACACAGCTGAAATTCAGGCTCAGATCACCCAATGATTGGATAAACCAGACAATACGAGACTGGTGCTTGGTTCGAGACGTTCTCTTCATTATTAAACACTATCAGTCCAGCACGGCGTTGCCCGTGACCCGCTGTGGTATAACAATTATATAAGCCCCCCTTCCCCATGGTGCCCGTATCTCTGAAACGTAGTTCTAAAACAGATACAAAAATATTGTCTTCAAAAATTGGTTAAAAATAGCCTAGTAAAAAAATTAAAAATCCGGCTTCGAGGTTCATTCAGACCCCCTTTCGTCCTCCTATGTTAAAAAGGTCAGATCTCTGCGTGCCGTAGATTTGTCTGGGCATCGCACACAAACAAACAAACAGAAACATACAAACACACAGACAAACATACAAACACACAGACAAACATACAAACACACAGACAAACATACAAACACACAGACAAACATACAAACACACACACACACAAACACACACACACAAACACACACACACAAACACACACACACAAACACACACACACAAACACACACACACAAACACACACACACACAAACACACACACAAACACACACACACAAACACACACACACAAACACACACAAACAAACACACAGACAAACACACAGACAAACACACACAAACACACACACAAACACACACACAAACACACAGACAAACACACAGACAAACACACAGACAAACACACAGACAAACACACAGACACACAGACAAACACTTCCTTTTATTATTATAGACTAATAAGTTTTCCAAATTAATAATCGATTCTGTTCTATGAACAAAATGTTTACATAAATTTATTTCGAGAGTTCATCGGGTCCGATGGGATGTAAACTCAAGAGATGAACAAATTAAAATACAATCTTTGTCTCATAAATCAATTTGTCGGCGTGCTTCGAGAGACAAATTTACAAAGTCGACTTTGTTGCTTGTCCAAGTCATATCTCATATGGTTTGTAGTAAAGCCCTGCATAAGTGCCGACTATTTGAGATTTTTATACAAATCTACAGCTCAATACGTATATCTGTCATCGCTTCCATACAATCAGCAATTAACGTAAACTATATGTAGATCAGGAGCTCGGTCATAATAGTTTATGTACAATCATCGATTAATAAAAATATAAATGTTGACAGCAAAATCATGTTTATTTTCCCTGCAATTTCTTCCTACCAGATTCCTACGATAGTTTATAAACGTGACCTTGTTACCGATATAAATAAGACTCGAAGTCCTGCCCCCTGATGTTAGATTGTAAAACCGACAACTACTGATTAACTCATCCCATTTTATGTACACTTCATCACTAAAGATTAACTCAGAGGCTGAGGGGGTTCAGGGGGACGGGGCACTTTATTGTCCTCCTCCAACGTGTTGATTAGTCTTGCCGCCTAATTTACTGCCAGCCTCTCCCACTATTAGCATAACGCTCATTTGCCAAAGAAATAGATAGATATCCACACTGAACTTAATTTCGTACCTCATCCTTTATGGAAGGCGCGGCAAATAAATTTGCAAAACCTTCAAGTTAAGTTTTTATTTAGCAATAAGTTTTAACACAATTAATTTTAACAGATTGATTTAAGGGGTAGGAGGAAGGTAATAACATCATCTATACTTATAAAATGACATGTCTGGACCGACTGGACCGACCCGACCCGACTGATTCATCATCGCCGAGCGCAAACTATCAAGGCTACAAGCATGAAATTCGGACTGTATATTCATTTTGTTATGTAGGCACCCACTAAGAAAGGATTTTAGAAAATTCCACCCCAAAGGGGTCAAAATAGGGGATGATAATATGTATGATA